>SJYC01104724.1:0-13195 GCA_006408675.1 Madoqua kirkii
TCAGAAAACGAAGATCATGGCATCCAGTCTCATCACTTCATGGGAACTAGATGGGGAAACAGTGGAAACAGTGTCAGACTTTATTTTTTGGGCTCCAAAATCACTGCAGATAGTGACTGCAGCCATGAAATTCAAAGACACTTACTCCTTGGAAGAAAAGTTATGACCAACCTAGATAGCATATTCAAAAGCAGAGACATTACTTTGCGGACTAAGGTCCGTCTAGTCAAGGCTATGGTTTTTCCTCTGGTCATGTATGGATGTGAGAGTTGGACTGTGAAGAAGGCTGAGTGCCGAAGAATTAATGCTTTTGAACTGTGGTGTTGGAGAAGACTCTTGAGAGTCCCTTGGACTGCAAGGAGATCCAACTAGTCCATTGTGAAGGAGATCAACCCTGGGATTTCTTTGTAAGGAATGATGCTAAAGCTGAAACTCCAGTACTTTGGCCACCTCATGAGAAGAGTTGACTCATTGGAAAAGACTCTGATGCTGGGAGGGGTTGGGGGCAGGAGGAGAAGGGGACGACCGAGAATGAGATGGCTGGATGACATCACGGACTCGATGGACGTGAGTCTGAGTGAACTCCGAGAGATGGTGATGAACATGGAGGCCTGGCGTGCTTCGATTCATGGGGTCGCAAAGAGTCGGACACGACTGAGCGACTGAACTGAACTGATACCTACTTTCAGCAGAATTTGTCTAGAGTTGGTCATATCCAAGTACTGTGTGGGCCTAGTTTATTCCTACTTAGTTTTTTAAAGGCTGTATACATGCATGTATATTTATCAATAAAAGTTTAGCTTCTAGGTTAGTCTAAATCTCAAGTGAAAACAGTTGAGATTGATTTGATGTTATGCTTAATTTTGATATGACTTTGTTTGAAACTTAGATCCTACAGTCGTCAAAAAGTACCTTTCCTGCCAAGTTTAAAAGCTGACAGTCTTTTCTCCCATCTCCTGAAACTCATTAAAAAGCAGTCCTTTTTTTGCCTCTTTAGAGAAAATAAAGCAGAAACCAATAACTGAGAAATTAGCATCTATGAAAGTTCGAAAATGGGAGTATGTGAGTTTCAAAGGCTCCAATTTTTTTTTTTTTTAAGCAAAAAACCCAAAGTAGACTAAGCTTCCAGAATGGGAAAGTCTTATTTTATTCTCCCTTTCTTTTTCTTGCCTTATTTTTGACCAAATGAATTTGTCTTTAAACACAATTTTAGCTTCTTACATGATTTGTGTGTTCGGCTGCTTACAGTGATGATACATTGATTTTGTCATAAAAAGTCTTGCACTGGATTGCATTGCTCTGAGATGTTATTTTAGAGATTGGTGATGTGCATCTGTGAGAGTGTGTCATAGTATGCAGTAAGCAGTGCCATTAAGCCAGTTATTGCCATCTGCTCCTACCTGCAGTCATTCTCAGTACAGCATCATCATTTTTTCTACAAGCATCAATTGCTGTCTCAGTTTCTGTTGGTTTTTTTGTTTTTGTTTTTTTTTTTTTTTTGGTTTCGTGTCTGTTTCAGGATTTTGTTCAGATTTGTCAAACTGTCTTTTTTGGAGTCATGTGATATATACTTGTAATTCTGTGAAATCTCTTCCATGAGAAATTGAGTCAAATATGTTATTGAGAGTTTTAAAGGCATATAAATTAAATTATACACTGATGGCCATTTCAGCATAGTTGTTTTTTCTCTGAAGTGACAAGAGATGAAGTCTTCTGACAATTTTCTTTCAATTTTAGGAAGATGCATTTATTTTTCCCCTATAGATTGCCCAATTAGCAAAAGTTAAATGGAAGTAGTGTGTGAGAAGGCAGTGGCACCCCACTCCAGTACTCTTGCCTGGAAAATCCCATGGATAGAGGAGCCTCGTAGGCTACAGTCCATGGGGTCGCACAGATTCGGACACGACTGACACGACTTAGCAGCAGCGTGCATTCTTGTGAAGATAACAGTGAGCTTGAGTTCAGACTTTCAGGATGCCCACCTAACAGGTCTTGACGGCATTCTTAGGCATTATATTTTGATGTCTTTGTAAGGAAGTTTTAACCATAGGACACAGGTTTGATCCCTGGGTCCAGAAGATCCTCTGGAGTAGGAAATGGCAGCTCACTTCAGTATTCTTGCTTGAAAAAAAGCATTTCATGGACAGAGGAGCCTGGTGGGTTACAGTCCATGGAGTGGCAAAGAGTTGGATATCACAGCACAGCACAGAATAAGCATAGGACATATTTCTAAAGCCCCTACAGCTAGCTAGAGTAATTAATTAGCCAAAATAGCAAAAATAATTTTTTTGCACTAATTGACCTTAGAAAGTTATAGAGAAAAAGTACAGCAACATACGATTCAGGCAGCTGATAGCAGCCTTATACTTCTTTATTTGATAGTCTTTTCTGTTGAACCCTGGTTACTTTTAAGGAGAAGATTAGTTTTTCCTAACCAGTACATGTTTATACAATTAACATTTTTCAGGGACAAACCCACTTGCATTTTGATCTGTATAATCTTTGTTAATTGCATAGAAATTAGAAATAAAATAGTGTAGTAAGGATAATGTTTTCTTTCCAGTTTAGTTTTGGGGTTTTTTCAATAGAACAAATCTTGACATGTTACTTAAAAACCTGGAGCTTTTCATTGTCAAGAATTTCATCTTGCGAAACAGCTTCACAGAACACCACCACTGCAGACAGAGTAGATAGAGAATCTGCAGTCCACACCCACAGGGCAAGAAAGGAATAAATCCAAGTACTCTCTGCAAGCAGTGGGGTGTAGTCTTGACAGCTTTCAGTATACTCTGACATCTTCTGCCTCTTTCTTCATTCTTAGCGCTAATAAAAATCTCATTTGTCATTGTACTAGAGCTATAAGATAGCAAATGTATCATTTAAAGATTAACAGATGTACATGTTTTGGATGTCAAAGTCTAGTTAACTTTTTTCTATATAGCTGTATACTTTCTTTGTATACATGTTTATTTAAATTGATTTTTGCTGCTTTTTATAGACATTTATCTCCAAGATAGCCATAAGGATCACAGTCAGGGAATTTAAGATTGATGATTTTCTCTAATAGCGTACTTCTCAGACTGTCTGTGGAAAAGCATCTGTTTTTAAACTTCCAATTCATCAATAAAGTTTTTATGATATACAACAAAATGGATTAGTAGAAAAAATGAAATTTCAAAAACATCATATGGACAAAGCACAGGCCCAATTCCTTTATTATTAAACAGACATAAAATTACTGTCCCATTTCTCTAAACATTTCTAAATGTACATTCTCAAGTTTTATACTTATCTCACTACTTATCATTAATAGTTTACAGATCGGCATGGACCCATGGACTATACTTTTGGGTAGCACTAATCTCAAAATCACATTTCCCTAGTAGGTGACCACTGTATTCTTCAGAAGGCTTTGTATTTTTAATCTAAGATCCAGTCAAGAATCACGCATTGAATTTGGTTGCCATTTTACTTTGATCTTTAATCTACAACAGTTTCATGGCCTTTTGGGGGCAGGGTGCATGGAGGGGAAAGGGGAGAGGTACATTGTTGAAATTTTTGAACAAAAATCAGTTTTGGGGAAAATGAAAGATGATCACTAAGGGTGACCAGAAGGTGAGGGTAAAGATGGAATGATCTTCAGGCAGAGCCTGTGGCCTGGTTGCAGCGCTGAATGTCCTGCAATTTTGATTTATCTGATTTAGCTCCTCATGATTAAATCCACATTAAACATTCTTGATTTAAGAATACTTCTTACTCTACTTTGTGCCTTCATCACAGGAGGACATAGCGTGACCATTTGCCCCATTATCAGTGATGCTGTTTGATGATCCGTTGAGGTAGTTTCTGTTTTGTTATTTTTTTAAAGTGCTGCGGTTCTGCATTCTAGATGATAGAATCATACAATTATTCTGTTCAGTTTAACAAACATTTGTGAGGACTACCAGTTTCCAGGCAATGGACTACTGATTGCTTAGGACCTAATTTCCTTGTTCTCAGGTCACTGGTAATATAGAAGAAGATAGAGATGTATAACATATAAATTGAAATATAAAGTAGATTATGGTACATGCCTTTATAGAGTTATAAACAGGGTGTTCTGCAAACATAGAGAAGGAGATATTAATCCCGAGTAGGGAATTAGGAAAAGATTCGTGTAAAAAGCAGTGTTTGTTTTAGGTCTTTAGGAATAAGAGGTGTATAGACAGGTAGGAGAGGTGTTTGAGGGAAAGGAAGAACTGATTTAAGCAAAGGTACAGAGGCAGGAAGAAGCATTTCAAGCATTTCATTTATCAAGCAGATAATTCAGAGTGGCTGAAGGAATGAATGAAGTACAATTGTTAACAGCCTTTAATGCCTCACCTAGGAGTCTAGGCTTTATTCCATAGTTACTAGGTAGAAGACACGGGAAATTTTAAGCAGAGAAATGACATGGTGAGATCCCTTTTTGAGAAAGTATTCTATCAGCAAAGGGACCTATGTACTCTAGATGGGAGAGATACCAGTTAGGAAAATGTTATAAGTTGTCCTAGTAAGTGGCCTGACTCATGGCAGTGGCACAGAAGTGCAAGACAGTGCCAGGACTAATTAGGCATAAGAGTGAAGGAGTGGTTAGGGTTCCCAGCTTGAGCTATTAGGGTGTTGTTAAGATAGGAAAGTGCAGGGGAGGAAAACAGGGATGCATTTGGTCTTGAGCTAGCCAACTCTTCAGTGTTGGTGAAGTGGTAAGGTAGATATGTCTATCATATAAATTAGATAGGTGGGTGTGGGGATTCAGGAGAGGACAGGACTATTAGGTAGGTACCTTATACTGTTACCTCACTTAATACTCACAGTAGCCTTGTAAGGTGTAATAGATACTGCTATCCCCATTTAAGAGGTGAGTAAACAGATTGAAGTTAATTAACTTGCCTGAAACCATACAGTATGCTAGTCGTAAGGACCAAAATTCTATCTGTGGTCTTCCATTGTCTGTCAAAGGAGATTTTGAATTTGATTTTGAATTTGATTTTGAATGAAGATAACCAAGGAAATGAGTGTAGAGAGGGGGAGAAAGAGGGTCTAGGATAGGAACTTTAAAAAGTATATGACTGTAGAAGGATCTAAGCCTAAAGGAACTTTCAGGGCTGTGGGAAAGAGAAACAACTAAATAATGACAAGTAATAGTGACAGGTGAGCAGAGGATTCCAGGAAGAGCATGGTCAACAGTGTACTTGTGCAAAGAAGTCAAGGAAGACAAAGGTTTGAATAGCTTTTGAGGGAAATTGATCGATGGTCACTAAGGGTGACCAGAAGGTGAGGGTAAAGATGGCATGAACTTCAGGCAGAGCCTGGTTTAAGGATTCTTTCCAGTGGTAATAAGCAGGTCAGGTATAAGGATTGTCAAGTTCAAAAAAAAAAATAGTGCAGGGGAGAGTGTAGTGGAAGTAGGTTAGTGTGGATCCCAGGATATAGGGGAACTGCTGACGCCATGACTGATTGACTGTCTGCAAGTGTAGACAGAGTGAAGGACTTGTTTAGCTTGCTTCTAATTTTTATGTACAAAGTTTAAAATTAATTTATACTAAAGAAGCTTTAATCTTTCTTTTTTGTTTTGGTATGCTGCATATATGGTTTTTAAATTAAAAAAAGTAAAAAATTCATAGTAATTCCTTTATTTTGAAAGTCAATCAGTGAATAAAAACTGCTCTAAGACTCTGCTATGCCAGACTCACAGGCATCCACATTTTTTGCTTTGGGAAAACTTTGTTAGCTGAAGACATTGCCTGAAATAACATCTCTATTCTATAGAAGTCAGAAAAGAAAAAGGATCTCAGCCAAAACTTTCATGACTTTAGAAATGAAAAGCAGTGCTTAGTACCAAGTGGGAGATGTCTTGAAATCCTAGTCTTCGAGAGCCGGGAAATGTCTTAAGAATTGCAGTTTTATTTCAGTAGGTGATTCATTGACTTAAACACCCTACTACCGGTCAGCTAAGAAGTAAAGTTACCAGTTGAAACAGTTTACTCTTGCCTTCAGGGAGTTCACAGTCTAGTGGGAAGGTCAAAGACTCCAGTAACTCCATGAAGAAATTTAGTAAAAATGCTCAAGTATTTGTTGAATGAATGAAAAAAACCCATATTTTAATAGATATCCTCAGGCCACATAGTTTTAAAACCAAGTGACTGATTATACCATTATAATCCAATACAGCTATCAAATGCTTTTCTAATATAATCAGTATTTCAAAATAACAGCAACAAAGAGTTTAGTGATAAAGGGGAATGAAAAATATGCTTTAGTGGATGCCCATTTTCTTTTGAGCCCTCTCCTTGTCACACATTTCATTGTCACCTCTCAGGAAAGGAGGAGAGATCAGCAGCTTGGGGAGACAGAGTGTGTTCGCTTTCTTACAGACAAGACCAGAGTGTGCTTGTTCATAGTTGGAGGGAAAAAAGCTAGTGAAAAGGGAGATACTGTTCACTGTCTAGTTATGTCTATTGCTCCAGTCCACCTAGCAACTCAGTCTTAAGAATCAACAGGTCAACTGTATCACCCCTGTTCTCTGGGTTGGGAGTGGAGGTTGTTAGGGGAAGGGAAACATAAATTTCCAAAATAAAGGTGAAACAGAGGTCAGTTCTGTTCAAGCACTTATTCGTGTCCAACTCTTTGTGACCCCATGGACTGCAGCACGCCAGGCTTCCCTGTCCATCACTAGCTCCCAGAGCTTACTCAAACTCATATCCATCGAGTTGCCGATGCAATTCAACCATTTCATCCTCTCTTGTCCCCTTCTCCTCCTCCTCAGTCTTTCCGAGCATCAGAGTATTTTGCAATGAGTTTCTTCTTCGCATCAGGTGGCCAAAGTATTGGAGTTTCAGCTTCAGCATCAGTCCTTCCAATGAACAGGACTGATTTCCTTTAGGATGGATTGATTTGATCTCCTTGCTGTCCCAGGGACTCTCAAGAGTCTTTTGCAACACCACAGTTCAAAAGCATTAATTCTTCAGCGCTCAGCTTTCTTTATAGTCCAACTCTGACATCCATACATGACTACTGGAAAATCCATAGCTTTCACTAGATGGGTATTTGTTGGCAAAGGAAGTCTCTGTTTGTTAATGTGCTGTCTATGTTGGTCATAGCTTTCCTTCCAAGGAGTAAGTGTCTTTAAATTTCATGGCTGCAGTCACCGTCTGCAGTGATTTTGGGGCCCCCCCCAAAATAAAGCCTGTCACTGTTTCCATTGTTTCCCATCATTTGCCATGAAATGATGGAAACTAAGATGCCATGATCTTAGTTTTCTGAATGTTGAGTTTTAAGCCAACTTTTTCACTCTCCTATTTCACTTTCGTCAAGAATCTCTTTAGTTCTTCGCTTTCTGCCATGGATGGTGTTATCTGCATATCTGAGGTTATTGATATTTCTCCTGGCAATCTTGATTCCAGCTTGTGTTTCATCCACTCCAGCATTTCTCATGATGTACTCTGCATATAAGTTAAATAAGCAAGATGACAATATACAGCCTTGATGTACTCCTTTTCCTATTTGGAACCAGTCTGTTGTTCCATGTCCAGTTCTAACTGTTGCTTCTTGACCTGCCTACAGATTTCTCAAGAGGCAGGTCAAGTAGTCTGGTATTCCCATCTCTTTAAGAATTTTCCAGTTTGTTGTGATCCACACAGTCAAAGGTTTTGGCATAGTCAATAAAGCAGAAGTAGATGTTCTTCTGGAACTCTCCTGCTTTTTCTGTGATCCAGCAGGTGTTGGCAATTTGATCATTGGTTCTGTGTTTTCTAAATCCAGCTTGAACATCTAGAAATTCACGTTTCACATACTGTTGAACCCTGGCTTGGAGAATGTTGAGCATTACTTTGCTAGCATGTGAGATGAATGCAATTGTGCAGCAGTTTGAGCATTCTTTGACATTGCCTTTCTTTGAGATTAGAATGAAGACTGACCTTTTCCAGTCCTGTGGTCACTGCTAAGTTTTCCAAATTTACTGGGATATTGAGTGCAGCACTGTCACAGCATCATCTTTTAGGATTTCAAATAGCTCAACTGGAATCCCATCACCTCCAACTAGCTTTGTTCGTAGTGATGCTTCCCAAGGCCCACTTGACCTTGCATTCCAGGATGTCTGGCCCTACGTGAGTGATCACACCATCATGGTTATCTGGGTTATGAAGATCTTTTTTGGATAGTTCTTCTGTATATTCTTGCCACCTCTTCTTAATATCTTCTGGTTCTGTTAGGTCCATACCATTTCTGTCCTTTATTGTGCCCATATATGCAGGAAATGTTGCCTTGGTATCTCTAATTTTCCTGAAGAGATCACTAGTCTTTTCCATTCTGTTGCTTTTCTCTATTGTTTTGCACTAATCACTGAGGAAGGCTTTCTTATCTCTCCTTGCTGTTCTTTGGAACTCTGCTTTCAGATGAGTGTATCTTGTTTTTCTCCTTTGTGCTTAGCTTCTCTTCTTTTCTTAGCTGTCTGTAAGCCCTCCTCAGCTGTTTTGGCCTTTTTGCATTTCTTTTTCTTGAGGATGGCTTTGGTCACTGCCTCCTGTACAGTGTCACAAGCCTCTGTCCAGTTGTTCTTCAGGCACTTATCAGATTGAATTCCTTGAATCTGTTTTTCACCTCTACTGTATAATTGTAAGGGTTTGGGTCATACCTGAATAGTCTAGTGATTTTCTCTACTTTTCAATTTAAGTCTGAATTTTGCAATAAGGAGTTCATGATCTGAGCCACAGTCGCTCCTGGTCTTGTTTTTGCTGACTGTATAGAGCTTCTTCATCTTTGACTGCAGAGAATATAATCAGTCTGATTTTGGTGTTGACCATATGGTGATGTCCATGTGTAGAGTCTTCTCTTGTGTTGTTGGAAGAGGGTGTTTGCTATGACCAGCACGTTCTCTTGGCAAAACTCTATTAGTCTTTGCCCTGCTTCATTCTGTACTCCAAAGCCAAATCTGCCTGTTAGTCTAGGTGATTCTTGACTTCATACTTGTTGCATTCCAGTCCCTTATGATGGAAAGGACATCTTTTTTGGGTGTTAGTTCTAAAAGATCTTGTAGGTCTTCATAGAACCATTCAACTTCAGCTTCTTCAGCATTACTGACTGGGGCATAGACTTAGATAACTGTGATACTGAATGGTTTGCCTTGGAAATGAACAGAGATCATTCTGTCATTTTTGAGATTGCGTCCAGGTACTACATTTTGGACTCTTGTTGACTGTGATCGCTATTCCGTTTCTTGTAAGGGATTTTTGCCCACAGTAGTAGATAAAAATGGTCATCTGAGTTAAATTCACCCATTCCAATCTATTTTAGTTCACTGATTCCTAAAATGTCAATGTTTTTGCTTGCCATCTCCTGTTTGACTACTTGCAGTTTACCTTGATTCATGAATCTAACATTCCAGGTTCCTATGCAGTATTATTTACAGCATTGGACTTCACTTCCATCACTAGCCTCATCCACAACTGGGTGTTGTTTTTTCCTTGACTCTGTCTCTTCATTCTTTCAGGAGCTATTTCTCCACTCTTCTCCAGTAGCATATTGGGCACCTACTGACCTGAGGAGTTCATCTTTCAGGGTCATATCTTTTTGCTTTTTGATACTGTTCATGGGGTTCTAAAGGCAAGAATATGGAAGTGGTTTGCTGTTTCCTTCTCCAGCGGACCACATTTTGTCAGAACTCTCCACCATGACCCGTCTGTCTTGGGTGGCACCACATGGCATGGCTCATAGTTTCATTGAGTTAGACAAGGCTGTATTCCATGTGGTCATTTTGGTTAGTTTTCTGTGATTGTGGTTTTCATTCTGTCTGTCCTCTGAGACACATGTATATTTTGACCTCTTGTTCTCTGACTTCTCTGGGCCAGGGCTTTGCACAGTGGCTTAGGAAACCTGCTATTTCTTCCAGGATCAAGACTGTTTTTATTTTTGTTTGATGATTGTTGTTGACTTGCAGCATTATGAATTACCAAAAGATGAGACCCAAAAAAACGTACTCCAAATTTAATTTTGAGTTAATCCACACCACTTTCCCCAACAGCTTTGTAAAGCAGAAAGGAATTTAGGCATTAGAATCAGAAAACAAAGATTTAGATCCTGGCTTCCCTGGTGGCTTAGAGGTTAAAGCGTCTGCCTCCAATGCAGGGGACCCGGGTTCGATCCCTGGGTCAGGAAGATCCCCTGGAGAAGGAAATGGTAACCCAGTCCAGTACTCTTGCCTGGAGAATCCCATGGACGGAGAAGCCTGGTGGGCTACAGTGCATGGGGTCTCAAAGAGTCGGACACGACTGAGCGGCTCCACCCTTCACCCTTCTGTCATGTAGTTGTGTAATTTATAGATGGATCACTAAATCTCCTTGAGCTTTGCTTTACTCTTCTTTAAAATAAGTGTCTTCACAGGATTGTTGTGAGGTATAAAGAAAGGCCTTTTTTAAACCATTATATCAGTTATAGAATGCTGACATTTTAGAAATAGTTGTGTGTCTTAGACTTGTACTATACCTGGTCTCAGGTGACTTAATCATTGAATTATTAAATCTCCATTATTAATTTTCCTTACAAATGCTCAAGAGACTGCTTTGTGAGTATAAGTCAGGCGAGAGCTTTAGTTTTTATCTTTAGAAGATTATCCTTACTCCTGACTCTCACACTAGGCATGTTCTTCACCATTTTAAAGTCATTTATTGTTAAGTGACTGAATTAATTTTCCTCAGACATCCCTAAATTTTTTGGTTTGGGGCTAGCAGCAGGAATAATCTTTTATCAAAAGCCTAACAAATTAGTATATTTATTTAGTGAAAACACTGAAGTTTGGAATGATTTCGTTGTAAGGCTGAACTCCCTTCCCCAGAATGTAAAGTGACTGATAGTCCATCTTGACTTTCAAGGTAACACTTGAGCGTGTAATTGTACAGCCCAGAAAAAGACAAGGTTATGGAAAGGTTACACTAAATGAAATGCCCTTATCCTTAGGAATCATATATTCTGAGTCAAAAGACAAAATCATGTGAAACATTGAGCAAGCCGAGCCCATACTGTATGATGGAAAGCAGCTTGGGCTCTGGAACCAGACTGCCTGAGTTAGAATCTCTCTGGCTTTGCCACTTACTATTTTGGAAACGTGTTTTCCCCATCTGTAAAATGGGATACTAATAGAACTTATAGGATTGCTGTGAAGGTTAAATAACACAATACATGGTTGATGTGCTTAGAAATGCCTGCCATATAGTAATAAGGACGTCTGTGTTTTCAGCTGCTGTTATTATATGTTTAGATGTTATATTATGTATGATTCAGACACTTGGTGTAATACGGTTTCACAGATCATTCTAGGCAGGTAGAGTCAAGGAAAGTTTTATAGAGGAGATGGTACTTACCAGAACCTTCAAGGGTAGATGGACGAAGGCAGAGGAGAGAAAGAAAGGTAAATTGGGTCCAGAGAATGTCATCAACGAAAGCTTTAAAATGGGACCAAATTTGTTAAGTTCACTTATCGAGAAGAGACAGGTCTTATCAAAGGATCTGGATAAGGTGGAGGGTAAATATTGCTCAGATAAGTGGTGGGATGAGAGTGGATAGGGTAGATAAGATTATTAGGCTGAAAATAGCATTTTGCAGTTTACATTCACATTTAGCTTATCCAGCAGCATCAGGTTTTCATATTCCAAACCCAGCCCTGTTCCTCCCTACCTTGCTGTTTCTCTTTGCTAAATGTTCCTTACCTTTGCTAGATGTACAGGTAGATTTAATAGTCAACTCAGCTAGTCAGGTAGGCCGTTTTCTTCTACCTTTGACCCATGGAGTGGTCTTTAGGCCATTGGCACTTCTCTAGGGAAGCAAATTGGGTCAAGATGAGATATATGCCACCCAATTCCTGACTCTTTTGGGCAAAAAGGGAGTTTGATTAAATTTAGCTGTTCTTTTCAAAACTGAGGCCATGTATGGTTCGTGGTGCCCCAGATATGCGTTATAGTATGGAACTCTGCTCTGTACTTTCTTTAATAAGAAAACACACGTGGGAAATTTTCGATACCCTTAAAGATTCTACAAAACTTGCGAAATTAAATTGAATTATCATCTGGACATTTTTATATATTAATCTAATGTTTGACATGGCAGAGTGTAGGAATGAGAGTGTGTGTGTAAACTGATACACAGTTTAGGGAAAGATGGTGAAATGTTAAGATTAACATTCCCACTTAGAAAATGGAATAGTCTGCAGGTTACTTACGTGAACTTCACTCTGTGTAATTTCCTACCTACCAATGAGCAGAAAAAAAATGAACACATTTTACTTGAAGTTCTTTTCTCTTCTTACCTGGAATATGGTAATCCCAAGAAATGCAAAGAGAAGTAGAAGCCGACATGCTGTTAGGAATGTGAATAATGATGTGAATGGTGCTGGCTGTTGCAGTAGATCCGGCACCTGAGGGGAGTCTTGCTTTATCCTGAGACTTTCAAACGATCAACCGTATTTCTGGAAGTGAAAGTGCAGACATCTTTATTGTTGGTGACATGACGGATGCACATCTTCTTCTCAGTGATTTTCGGTTTAAACTATGTCACTGAGTCAAAATCATGATAGATTTAATATTCGTGTTTGTGTGTGTGTGCCCAGTTGCTTCCGTTGTGTGTGACTCTTTGAAACCCTGTGGACTGGAGCCCGCCAGGCTTCTCAGTCCATGGGCTTCTCCAGGCAAGAACTGGAGTGGGTTGCCATTTCCTCCTCCAGGGGATATTCCCGACCCAGGGATGGATCCTGCATCTTCAGCATTGCAGGCAGATTCTTTATTACTTGAGCCACTGGGGAAACCCATTCGTGCTAATAGTTTATTTCAATGTGAAGAAAATTAACAGTAAAACTATGATAAAAGGCAGTTGTAAGCGTCTTCTGTAAAGTGCCACTGATTTTTGGAATCAGAGCCAAGCCGGGGCTCCTTCAAAGACCAGGACTCTTTTTCCTCTTTTAGAACCTCCTCATCTCTTGGCATGTTTCTGGACATATAGTAGGTATGCAGTGAGGTAATGTCAATAGATGGGATATTCACATCATGCTTAGAGGGAAGAAGGATCACTTATTTTGATTAGTCACTCAGGGTATAGTGTTTTCATAACAGTGAATTGGCTTTAGAACTACATTGCAAGATAGCTTTAAGATTAAAACTTTGTGGCATGCTAAGTGTATGCTTCAATTCAA
>SJYC01104733.1:37-27734 GCA_006408675.1 Madoqua kirkii
TAATTTTATAACTAGATATACTCAGTTGTTAATATAAAGTAATCCAAAGACTGAAGTTACACTTATCTTTTTACCTCCAAAATGATGAATGTCCAAGCAATAAATGTAATATGTTTTTAATTACAAAAGCCATAGTTAAAAAGAAACATTTACTGATGAATAAGTACACAGTTTAGTATTTGTGTTTGAAAATTTATGAAAAGAAAAAAGTAAAGAAAAAAATGAATTTGCTGGAACTATAGGCATTCCTGTAGATAAGCACCAGCTTTCTTACCTTGCTGCATCTGTGGATGTGTTGTATAACTTGAAGGATGGGAATATGGCATGTATCCTGCAGGGCTTTGTGGGGCATATGGACTAGGCACTGGGCTATTTTGTTGTGGCATAAATCTGTTCCCAGAGCTTGTCTGTGGTGGCACAAACCGGCTAAAATCCAAAATCCAAATAAACAATATCAGGAAATGAAATAAGTGATATTCCTTGTTATTTCAATAAAATAAATTCTATGTACACAGAAAATTCTGAAAAATAATGTATAAAAATCATTCACAATTCATAACCTAAGAGTTATCCTAAAGCAGTTGCAAACAGAGTAATTCATTTATTTTACATGCTCCCTGAATTCTACTCCAAGAATTTTCTTATTTATCTCAAACATGCTCTATTTTAACACATTCTTTTGTTTGCATAAAAGTAAGTTACTATTTATTTCAAACAGTATATTAGAGCATTTCCACATTTAACATTTTAAGGCACATATTCATGTGCTATGTAAGGATAAGCATCTAAATTTTTTAACTTTAGGTAAATTAGCTTTAGGAATTAACTTTAGGAATATCACCATTAACCTAAATGCATGTACATACTGTATATTTTTAAACACATTCACTACAGAAAATAGCTCTTCATAAAATGATAGATACATTACCTGGAGGGGCTATGTGAGATAGTGGTTTGTTGATAATTGGAAGATGCAGGACTACTGTGCATGGAATTCTGAGAAAGTTTATACTGAGACATCATCATTCCTACATAATACACAAAAACAGTAAGCATGTTATTTTCTTCTAATGGTAAAGCATTCTTTAAGTGATTTAAATCAACCATTCTCTCACAAACACTCAGAAGCTCTTTCTGTTCTCTTCTTTTTGACCAACATCTTCATTTTGAAGACCAAAATACAGAAACTATAAATTTTAAGCACAACCAATTTTACCAAAACATCCTTTTAGCATGTCTACTAATCCAGGGACAGAAATAGGGAGCTATGTTTTTAAATATTACTTGCTTACGTACTGTCCTACATTCAGCTTTAGAACTGAAAAGAATTTCAGAAGCTACTGCATCTAATCCAGGGATTCCCCAACCTCCAGGATGTGAACCAGTACCTCCTGTCAGATCAGTGGCAGCATTAAAGTCCACAATAAATATAACGTGCTTGAATCATCCTAAAACCATCTCCCATCCCTTGTCCACGGAGTAATTGTCTTCCAGGAAATAGGTCCCTGCTGTCAAAATGGTTGGGGACTCTAACCTAATCCCTTAATAAATACTATACACTTCTGTCTACAATAGGCTTTTGGATGGTATTTCCTATTATGCACAATATTTTATTACATTCATCTCCCCTCCTTCAGTTCAGTTCAGTTCAGTCGCTCAGTCGTGTCCGACTCTTTACGAATCACAGCACGCCAGGCCTCCCTGTCCATCACCAACTTCTGGAGTTCACACAGACTGACGTCCATCGAGTCAGTGATGCAGAACTTAATTTTAACAACTCTATGTATTTTGTTGTGATTTGGACCTAACTTTTAAGAAGTGCTTTTCTTAAAGGTCTAAGGTTTGAGGTATTGAAATTACCATCTCAGAGTCTTTTAATGAACAACAGAATGTTCCTACTCTTTCTTTCACAATAATTCTTGCCATAAAATAGGGATTAAGTGAGTATTTGTTTAATGAATGAAAGTGTGAGAACAGCTTTCAGATTCTCACATTTATAACTACTCTTTTTGGGAACTTCAAGCATCACATTATTTCCCCAAAGTTCATTTTCTGGTGCTGATATGAAAAGTGCCTTTTACCAGAAACATTCAAACAAAAGTTACTGTCTATTTGCCAGGAGCTACACAAAGGATTCTAGCTCTACGACAACAGCTGAACGACATGAGGGCACAAAATCACCTCAAAGTCTAACACTGACAGTATGTTTTCTTTTATAGGTAGTCTAAATTTCAGTTTATGAATTTTCTCTTCCAACCTAAATTCAGTACTGTCATACATCCCATGGCTTAGTAATTTAATTATTATAACTACTGTTTCTAATTTTGATTTTTTTGAGAGAAGGGGACAAACTCTTTAAGACAAAAGTTAAAAAGTATTTTCCTCTGAATTAACTATCATTAATATGACAAGCCAGAATTACTAGTTTAGAGGCATTGGCTTTATAAACAAAAAGGTCAAATGAAATCCTAATAGTTCTTTCTGATTCTCTCAAAGATCCAAAGAACTGTGCTATGAAGTTGCTAAGTCATGTCTGACTCTTTGTCACCTCATGGACTGCAGCATGCCAGTCTTCCCTGTCCTTCACTATCTCCTGGAATTTACTCAAAGTCATGTCCATTGAGTTGGTGAACCTTTTTTTCTTTTTTCTGAGCAGTAGGTCTCAATAGGGGGCTTAAAGTATTCAATAAACCATGTTATAAACAAATATGCTTATTATCCTGGTTTCTTGTTCCATTTATAGAGCACAGGCAGAGTTGGTTTAGCATAACTCTTAAGGGCCCTAGAATTTTCAGAATGGTCAACGAGCACTGGTTTCAACCTAAATTCACCACCTGTATTAGCTCCTTTGAAGCTTTGAAGCCAGGCATTGACTTTTTCTCTCTAGCTATGAAAGTGCTAGATGGCATCTTCTTCCAATAGAAAACTGTTTCGTCTATACTGAAAATCTTTTGTTTAGCATAGACACCTTCATTAATTATTTTAGTTAGATTTGGATAACTTGTTGCAGTTTCTACATCAGTACCTGCAGCTTCACCTTGCACTGTAAAGTTAATGGAGATAGCATCTTTCTTGAAATCTCATAAACCAATCTCTGCTGGCTTCAAACTTTTCTTCTGCAGCTTCCTCAACTCTCTCAGCCTTGAGAGAACCAGAGTTAGGGTCTTGCTCTGGATTAGGCTTTGGCTTAAGGGAGTATTCTGACTAGTTTGATCTTCCACCCCAACCACTAAAACTTTCTCCATATCAGCAATGAAGGTTTTGTCACTTTCTTAACGTTCAAGTGTTTATTGGGATAGCACTTTCCATTTCCTTCAAGAATTTTTCCTTTGTTTTTGATAACTTGACTGTAAGGGAAAAGAGGCCTAGCTTTGGCCTATCTTGGCTTTTGACATGTCTTCCTCACTAAGCTTAAGCATTTCTGGCTTTATGTAGCTCTTCTTTTCACTTGAACGCTTAAGAGGTCACTGTGGAGTTATTAATGGACTCATTTCAATACGTTCTGTCTCAGAAGACAGCAAGGCTCAAGGAAAGTGGAACTGACAGTTCGGCCAGAACATACATTTATCCATTAGTTCACTGACTTACATGGGTGTGGTTACTGGTGCCTTCAAATATAACAGTAACTTCAAACATCATCATAACAAACACAGTGATAATGTTTTAAATATTGTAACAATTAGCAGAATGTGACAGAGACACAAAATAAGCAAATGCTTTTTGAAAAATGGTACTGACAGATTTGCTCAATGCATGGCTGCCATAAACATTCAATTTGTTAAACAGGCACCATCTGAGAAGTGCAGTAAAGCACAGTGCAATAAAACAAGATATGTCTATAGTCTTTCTTCCCATCAATGATGTCTCCATTATTTTCTTTCATTCCAACATTCTTCCAGAGTATGTTTAATTCTAGCTTTCCTTTCACCACTTCTATCTGTGACCTACTACTGCTGTCCAAGACTAATGAAGATACAGTCTTGTCCTGCATACCTGACTTCGATTTCCTAAAAGGAAATTTCCCTAGATTCAATTTGGGAAATGGATAGCAGCTATGCAATAGCTTTAAAAACACAAGTCATACGTAAGGATACACCATCAACATAGTAATACTATTTAAAAACAAAACTAAGAAATGGAATGATGAGCTTCATGGAGGTACTGTCAGCAAATGTGGCAATATTCTTAAATACAAATAATCAATTAAATAAACTAGATCTTCCTGGGTTGTCTAACTATTCCCTTCTGGCTGTTTTAATCTTGAGAGGAGAGCAAGCACTTGAGCTTACTAGATTCAGTAAGCTTCAGGCCAGAACAAGGCTCCTAACTTAAGGATTCTCCTTGCTGCTGCTGCTAAGTTGCTTCAGTCGTGTCCGACTCTGTGCGACCCCATAGACGGCAGCCCACAAGGCTCCTCCGTCCCTGGGATTCTCTGGGCAAGAACACGGGAGTGGGTTGCCATCAGAAAAATCATATGTGCTAGATGTAGTATTTTTATGGTTTTTCTAATGCTTATTATAAACAGAGTTTTCCTTAATAGTAATACTTTAGGTATAAACCTTTTTCTATTTCTAAAGAACAGAAGTATTAAACCAATTACTATATAACCATGAAAGTAATCACCATCAGTACTAAAACTAATACTTGGTATATTTATTTATACACATACTACATTTTGAGAAGCTCTGCAGATATTTTTATTATTTGATTAATGAAAAGACTTCTTTCATATCTATTCTAGGTTTCTAAAATAAAAAGCTCTTTCATTCACTAAATTAATACATTTTGAAATATCTAACAAACTGCATATTAAGTTTTGCCTAATTGAAATAAACTGCAATAATGTTACTATCTATTATTTAGTTTCCTTTTTGTTCTTGGTTTGATTCAAGGTATCACAGAGCATTCACAGATGACAGGCTAGTTTGTTAAAGGAGACAGCTGAATTTACATGTGAAGCAAGTTCTGATACAAGACACATTAAAAATATATATACTGTGAGATTCAATTATTAAAAACCTCACCACTTTGTACATATCTGTTCTGCATACTTTTCTCCCTGAAAACGTTAGGACTCCTCGCCAGGACGGCCTGCAACAAGACTGGTATGTCGCCTTCTGGATCATCACTGCCAAGGTTATCTTTCAACTCTCTGGTATTGAAAAAATAAATACAAAACATTAAAAAAGTGATGGTCATTAAGAATTCTTTATTTTCTATTATTTAGATTGTAGACTTCTTTCCTTTCCCCATTTTATTTTAAACAGCAACAAAAAGAACCCAAAATATTATTTTATGGATTGTAAGTTTATGTAAGAATGCTTATATTAGCATAAAAGTATAAAATAAGTGTCTATCCAAAATAATGAAAGAGTAAAGGTAATAATTATGCACAGAAGTTGATATCCGGGCTTGGAATATATTTTCTCCCTTGTATCTGAATGTAAGTGAGTTTGTCTTTTTGAGAATGTCCTCTGAATGAAATAATGTTGCCATGTTGATTAAGACAAGACCCAAGGTTATGAATTTCCCCCTCTTTATTCTCATCTCAAATAAAGCCACTGGGGAGGAAAAAACCCAAGTAAGTGGTTAAGAATAGCTGCAGTTAGTAAGTAGCAAGTTAAGATCACAACTGTAACGTAAATGCTAAGAAATAAAATTTAGGCAGTATTTTACATTTTACATGTCACTGTTGCACTCTTAAATCTAATAAAGATTCATAAAGATGGTGTCCAATGATAAAATTAAATACATTTCTGGGGGCAATCAAAGCAGCTTACCATATAATTAATCAGAATTGTATATGTGCTATTCCTCTTATCTCTCTAAATATGTGGTGAAAATCTTTCGATTAAGGATGTTCAGGTAGGGCCTTCCCTCGTGGTCCAATAATTAAGAATCCGCCATCCAATGTAGGGGACGCAGGTTTGATCCCTGGTAGAGAAACTATACCCCACATGCCATAGGGCAACCAAGCCCTCGAGCCACAACTACTAGGCTCACACACTGCAACTTCAGAAGCCCCCACACGCCACAACGAGAGAAAGCCGCGCACTGCAATGAAGAGACCACCAGCTGCAACACAGTCCCAACAGAGCCAAAAAGAAGAGAATGCACAGGTATGAGAAGAAATAAAATCCTTAGATACTGTTGAATTTCTGTAGAGATATACTTCCTTCTGATTTTAAACAATCATTTCTCAGTTTCCCATCAGAAAATTCACATTTATTATTTCTCCTAAATTCATCAGCTTAAAAAATGGCCCCAAAGTATGAGCTACAGGTAATGGCAGAGATCTGTTCATTATAATGTGCTTTATACTCATTTCCCTAAATAATGAATCTTTAAGTTAAAAAAATTAAAAGAATGGAAGGGCACAAGTTTACCACTGTGCAGTGGGTTATGAACTTTTTATACATGTTTGTGTTGAGTAGTATGTTTTATACATTGTGTTGGGTATACATATGCACTGTTTGGGTAGTAAAAAGTAAATTTTAAAAAGTATACTTGTGCAAAAAGTCTGTAAATAAGCTACATATTTAAGTTCATATTATTTTAAAGTCGACTGTGTGAAAATATACATCTATGTTCACACTGTACAATAAATTCTGGAGAAAAATTAGTCCCAAATTCTGTAGCAACCTTCCTTGAAATTAATCTCTGGGTTCTTGCTATACTTTACACGAAAAGCATATAAGTCTATTCTAGTCCCTAGTGCCCAGAATTCTAACTACTCCAGCAATTTCAGGAAAAGGGGCTAAACTAACGAACAACTTGAGACCACTGCACAGATCCATCTTGATGAATCCTAAGATTATTACAAGAATCAAAAAAAAATATTCATAGAATTACATGCATCACAACTACTGTCTCAAAATAACTATCGTCTACTTAAATCTCATTAATATCTCATCACAATAAGGCTATATTTTCAAGAGGATATTCCAATAATTTAAAATTATGTATTAAACTTTTTTAGAAATAAAGGTTAAAACCATGAATACTGAGTCTCTTACTAGGACCATAACGTTTCATCTTACTTTAGAATATACTTACATGTGATCTGTTGATACCTGGTTGAGGCTGTGGACAAGCTGTGAAACCAAATTATCATCCCTACAGGCCAAAAGGCAGTTCACTTCTTCTGCTATTCGTGCATTAAAGAGAAGGCTCTTTGTAGTTGTAGCAGGTAAAGGGGATGGAAGAGGCAGCTGGTTCAGGACTATTTGGAATAAAAACAGAGAAATTAACTGAGTAACAGTATGAAACCTCTTTCATGCTTATATAAATGGTATTAAAAATAAGTTGTAAAATATCAGTGTGACAAATTATTAAAAGGCATTCTGTCTCTCCCCAAACAAACCCCAAACTACTCTACAAAACTCCCGAAACGTCCCTTTGACCACAATAGATTATACTACTAAGACTAAAACTCTGTGCTAACTTCTCATGTCTTAATATCTTTATTAATTTTATAAATAGCCAAAAAAGTAGGATTAAAAAATAAGTAATTTCTAAAAATTGAGTGTATTAATTTATCTAATTTACTTCTACTGTAAAGATTTATCACAATCAAATAAATAAACTAAGTAACAATATCTGACTCTTCACCAGATAGACAACTAATGTGTGTTTTTAAAAGCTTGGGCAAAACACAAAAATAGCTCACTTAGGAGAACAACATCCATAGAACAGGATTCTAAAAAAGAAAAACATCTAAGGAATTTTGCTTTAAGTTGTAAATTCCTAAATAATTTCTCCAGTCTATCCTGACAGCGAAAAAAAAAGGACATCAGTGTTCACAGTTATTTAAATTCAGTTACTTAATGTCTCTTCACATATAAGGAATTTGTTCATTTGTTTAAAATAAAAGTTAAAAAGTTAACAACATTGTTTTTGGTTTAATTTTTAATCACCTATATAGTATTAACTATCATGTCACTCCGTCACTATGAGTAATAATAGGTTTTTGTTCATAAAAACACTGGAAACAAATCATTACTTAATAAGTAGAATTTATTGGGCAGAAAAAATTTTTAAATGAGGTACAGCTGAGATAATGCACAGAACTCACTGCCCCTCAACAAAAGAAAAGAAATTCCTGGTTGTTTATTTGACTCTGCACTCCTACAACGTATCATATGAATTTATGCCTTACTTGAACAAAGTGATAACCAAAACTAAAGACTATTCCAAAAGCTTTCTTACCTATTTTAACCACACCAACTACTTTCTTGTTATATCAGATTTTATAAACTAGCCCTGCTTCAAAGCTGTAGGCTGTTATCTATTTTACACCCACTTAAACGAGCTAGAAATTAACAACAGAAAAAAACAGTATGTGGGGGAACATAAATGAAAACATTTCTTGAAGTTATTTTCCTATAGCTGCTTTTATGAAACCTTATATCTTGCAAAATGCTTGTTTTACAAAGAAAGGATGTCAGCTATTCACCATCAACCCTTCCTTTTCATATGTCTTCTCCCCTTTATTTATTCAGGTAGGATAAGGACTAACATTGTGAGTAGTTTTTATACAAGGACTAAGAATTAAAGTTGCCTACTGAAAAAATGCGTCCCTAAAATCCTGCACTCCACTAATTAAACCTGCCGACAAAGGTCCGTCTAGTTAAAGCTATGGTTTTTCCAGTAGTCACATGTGGATGTGAGAGTTGGACCATAAGGAAAGCTGAGTGCCAAAGAACTGATGTTTTTGAACTGTGGTGTTGGAGAAGACTCTTGAGAGTCCCTTGGACAGCAAGGAGATCAACTCAGTCAGTCTTAAAGAAATCAGTCCTGATTGCTCCTTGGAAGGACTGATGCAAAAGTTGAAGCTCCAACACTTTGGCCACCTGATGCAAAGATATGACTCATTGGAAAAGACCCTGATCCTGGGAAAGACTGAAAGCAGGAGGAGAAGGGGACGACGGAGGATGAGATGGCTGGATGGCATCACTGACTCGAGGGACATGAGTTTGAACATGCTCTGGGAGTTGGTGATGGACAGGTAAGCCTGGAGTGCTGCAGTCCACGGGGTCACAAAGAGTTAGACATGACTGAGCGACTGAACTGAACTAAACCTCAAGTGAATGACAATGTTCTTAAGAAACTTAAGTGTTCAGGGTAAAACAGACTCCTGACATCTGTGACAAACTCCAAAAGATTACCAAACATGATATCCAAAATAAATAGCACTAAGAAATTAGATTAAGTGGGGCTATCAAATTTTCTTCTTTGAAGGGCAGTTTCAGTTACCATTTCTCTAAATGCTTTTTTAAAAGTGTGTAATAATTCCTATACGCAAACCATGTTTCTTCAGTTTCGATTTTTCTTAATGATTATTTCATCTTCTCTGATCCTTATTTTTACATTTATCCCTTTCATGCAAGACCTTTAAACAAAAACATACTACCATTTCTTAATGGGTCCTTAGGATGAAAGAGAAATTAAGGTCTTACTATTAGTTCACTAATTTTGTTACTTTCACACTTATGCCAGTAAACCAAAGGAAATAATAATGTGTCATTCAAAATCTAAACTCTTTACACACTTTGTGTTATTTATGATACCACCAACAATTATTGTCATAGTCTCTTTAAAAATCAATGTCAGAGTAGAACGTTAACCAAACTTACGGTCTGTAAGACTAGCAATCCCCGCAAGAGTAGTGATGGGGACATGGGGCATATCCCCATTCATCCTGAAGTTCTGGAATGGTGTTGCCTATGAAAGTACTTAGTTCAGGTGCCAGCTGTCATTACTTCCCATTTCCCAAACACTGCAACAAAAAACAGATAATTATTTGTAACAATGTCAAATATATTACTACTTGGGAAATGCTTAAAAAATAAAATGTTCTTCCTTCTTGCATGCTCAAGCTATATATCACAGTAACAGCCATCACGCATATATTATTTACTGTATGTTCAACTGCAAAGTGCTTTGTATGCAACAACACATTTAGTCCTCACAACAATGAAGTAAGGTAGGTACTCTTTTTTTCCTGCATTTTACTGATGAGAAAATTAATTTACAAGGATGTGGAGCAAAAGTCAGAACCTAAACAATGTGGCTGTATTACTAGATAGGGATATTCAATTTTGACAAACACTATTTTCTTTTCCACATCATATATGCATAAAAATTTATCTTCAACTTGCCTTCCTTAAATAATGTGCATATTATTAAAAGATGAATCTTCAAACAATAAAGGCTGGAGAGGGTGTGGAGAAAAGAGAACCCTCTTGCACTGTTGGTGGGAATGTAAATTGATACAGCCAGTATAGAAGTCAGTATGGAGATTCCTTAAAAAACTAGGAATAAAACCACCAGATGACTCAGCAATCCCATTCCTAGTCAAATATGCTGAGGAAACCAAAATTGAAAAAGACACATGTACCCCAATGTTCACTGCAGCACTATTAACAATAGTTAGAACATGAAAGCAACCTGGATGTCCATTGACAGATGAATGGATAAAGCTGTGGTACATATACACAATGGAGTACCAGTCACAAAAAGGAACACATTTGAGTCAGTTCTAATGAGGTGGATGAACCAAGAGCCTATTATTCAGAGTGAAGTAAGTCAGAAAGAGAAAAAAGTATTGCATAATAATGCATATATGTGGAATCTAATAAGATGGTACTGATGAACTTACTTGCAGGGCAGCAGTGGAGAAACAGACATAGAGAACAGACTTATGGACATGGTGAGAGGGGAGGAGAGGGTGAGATGTCTGGAGAGGGTAACATGGAAACTTACATTACCATATGCAAAATAGATAGCCAATGGGAATTTGCTGTATGTCTCAGGGAACTTAAACAGGGGCTCTGAATCAACCTAGAGGGATGAGATGGGGAGGGAGATGGGAGGGAGATTCAAGAGGGAGGGGACATAGGTATACCTATGGCTGATTCCATGTTGATGTTTGACAGAAAATCACAAAGTTCTGTAAAGCAATTATCCTTGAATTAAAAAATAAATTTGAAAAAGATGTGTCTTTATTAAATAGCTTCATAAATGGCAAACAAAGAGTCTGTTCTACATCAATTAATTAAGACATAGTGCTCAAATAGAAAGCTGAATTGTAATTTTTAAACAGTTTAAATACTTCTCTTTTTTTAAGAGAAGCTAGTCAGTAACCTTCAGGAGAAACCTATGAGTTTTTTGGTTTATAATCTTCAAAACAGTATAATGATATAACATTAGTAATTCCCCTTACTCATACCTCTTGAAGGTGAAGTTGCTAAGTCGTGTCCGACTCTGCAATCCCGTGGACTGTAACCTACTAGGCTTCTCCGTCCATAGGGTTCTCCAGGCAAGAATACTGGAGTGGATTGCCATTTCCTTCTCCAGGGGATCTTTCACACCCAGGGATCGAACCCGGATCTCCCGCACTGGAGGCAGATGCTTTAACCTCTGAGCCACCAGGGAAGCTCTCATACCTCTTAATTCAACTTTAAAAACTTAAGTTTTTATAAAGAGATTATAAAAAGTCCTTCAGAACTGTCTCCGAAGGCAGTGCTTTATTTAAAATCTGTGAATGGTGACTGATTTGTAGATTGTAAATTTAATGGGTTGAGATCAATTTTGAGAGGGATGAAACAGAAATATAAGGCTTTATTGCACATTACTTTGTGTGAGTCCAGGTAACATGTCATTCTAATTATGAGTCACCAAATCAAAGCAGTTCGAAAGTTGCTGGTTTAAATAAATGGAAGAGTAAAGAAAGTAGCCCCCTTCATAAGTGGTAATAAGAATAAAATAAAATAATGCATGTAAATCACCTGACATACTACCTGGCACACTGTAAGTAATGCAGAAAGTCAACTGTATTACTGCCAACTGGAAAACACTTCAGAGGAACAGAGGAGAAACAGGTGGATTAGTGAAAAGGAATCTTTCAATATAAAGTACTCCCTATTTCTGAAAGCCCTACTAAAAATTATTATTTGAAATTCCAATATATATTTCACCATAATATTACAAATATGTATAGCAGTCCTAGGAACTGTATTGCGCAAAATTACTAATAGTTAATCAGTGGGAAATATTATGTTAATCTCCTATTTCAGTCCATTATAATGAGTCTGAAGGGACCTTCTAAGCACTTGGCAAGATTTATAAAGACCCCAGTTCTTCATTCACTTAATTTCACTTCAAAATATGACTTCTTCATGTAAATGATAGAAATGTAAATAAACAGTATTGGTAAAAGTTACAATAATAAAATTCAAATTGAAATGGATTTGGAATAAAAAACAAGTGTATAATCTGATGGTAGATAAACATTTCTGGACAGCCACTTTTGTAACCCACAGCCAAATAAATGTGTATAATCTTGTCTCAATCTCACTTTCTTAGTAATGAAAAATTGGCAGGATTGATAACATTTATTCAGCACCTACTATATAATAAAAACTGATATATAAAACACTTTAAATGTACTCTCATTCAACTTTTATATAAACCCGAGGTACTAACACTCCAGGTAAGTGAAGTCGCTGATTGTTCCAACTCTTTGTAACCCCATGGACTATAGCCCGCCAGGCTCTTGTGTCCATGGAATTCTTTAGGCAAGAATACTGGAGTGGGTTGCCACTTCCTTCTCCAGGGGACTTTCTTGACTCAGGGACTGAACCCATGTCTCTTTTCTGGTAGGCGAATTCTTTACTTTCTTTACTGTCTGAACCAACTGGGGTAAAGCCAGGGAAGCTCCTGAACTCAGGTGTTTCTAATCTTATCTGACATCCCCAGCCATATATGAAGGACATCAAACTGGGAGGTATCTACAATGCTATGACAGAAAAGACAAACCAGTAAAAAAGGTAAATGAAATGTTCCTCAGAGAAGCAAAATGTTTAAGGTCTCACAGCTTGTAAACTGACCTACAAAAGTTTGGATTTCTAGTTCAGTGTTCTTTATGTTATGCTGTCTTACTGCTGCTGCTAAGTCGCCTCAGTCGTGTCCGACTCTGTGTGACCCCACAGATGGCAGCCCACCTATGCTGTCTTACAGGACTATATTATTTTGAATAAACCAACATTTTATATGTGTGGACTATTTAGCTAATTAGCACTTTTCCTTCCTTGGGAATACTAATTTCTCCTTTTCTTTGGTGAGGAAGGTGGGAGGGAGGGCTTAAAACTATTATATTTTTATTGTCTCAATTTATGTTACATTTATTAGAATATGCTGCCTCAAATTCTTTTGGGAAATAGGTAGACTATAAATCCTAAGCAGATAGGTAAGTAAATAAGTAAATCTATGTTGTACTATATATAGTACAATATAACTTAAGATTGATTCCTTTATCACAAGATGATTTCCTATACAATGGGATCAGAAATGCAAAAATCAAACAATGGTCATTTTATTTCTTCTAAATGAGGCAGAGGTCTTAAGGAACTATAACATTTAGATGTAGGTCTCAACTTTAGACCATAACACATTTGATGATATATAAGCAACTGAATCTAAAATGTAAGAGAAAAATGTTTTAATGTTAAATCACTGAACAGTCCACAAGAGGGCATACTCAACTACTACAAAATTTTTATATTCACATTTTTTTCCCCACTAGTTCAAAGACTGGCCAGATTCTTCTGAAATAATCATTCATCACCACTAGAAAGCAACAGATTCTGAAGTTTGTAAAAATTTTTTAACACATATAAGCAATTTTTGGGTGCATATAAAATATAAGAAAAGCCTGAATACATGAAGACCTCTACAGTAATATTAAGTGATAAAAGCAAGTAATAGGTTCATCATTCATTTTCGTCCTATTAGCTATTTGTGATTTGTCTGCCCTTAGAATCTTTAAAAAAAAAACTCTGGTTACTCTGATTTTTTTTTTGTTTTGATGCCACAGTAAGTTGAATAAACATCTATCATCTTATACAGATACAAAGAAATTTTCTTGTGATAAAAACTCTTAAGACCTACTTGCTTAACAACTTTCATATATAACATACAGCAGTGTTTAATTATGTTTATCATGTTACACATGACATTTTTAATACTTTATCTTATAATTGGAAGCTTGTATCTTTTGACTACCTTCAATTTCCTAACCCCGTCCCCCCAACCACAATCCCAGCCTCTTTCTGATAACCACAAATCTGATCTCTGAGTTTGCTTGTTTTTGAAGCATAAATGATCTACAACACTGTTGGGTCCTAGTATACAACATAATGATTTGGTATTTCTATACATTTCAAAATTATCAACGTGGGAAGTCTAGTTACCATCTGTCACCATACAACGATATTACATTATTATTTACTATATTTCCCACACTGTACTTTCATCCCTGTGCTTCATCTATTTGCTAACTGGAAGTTTGTACCTCTTAATCTTTCTCACCTATTGCACTAATCCCCTCACCCATCTCCCCTATGGCAAATACCTGTTTGTTCTCTGCATCTATAACTGTTTTTGCTTTCTTATGTTTGTTTATATGTTTTGCTTTTAGAATCCACATATAAGTGAAATCATATAGTATCTGTTTTGACCTTATTTCATTTGGAATAATACCCTCTAGCTCTATATGCGTTGCTGCAAATGACAAGATTTCATCTACTTGCATATTATCAACCATAAAAAAGAATGTGTGTATATATATATATGTGAATAGGTACATATCTATACTACATCATTTTTATCCATTCACCTATCAATGGGCACTCAGGTTCCTTTCATACCTTGGTTATTGTAAATAATGTGATGAATCCACAGTATATGTATCTTTTCAAATTAGTGTTTTTGCTTTCTTCAGAGAAATACCCAGAAGTGGAATTGTTTTGTATGGCACTTCTGTTTTTAATTTTTTGAGGAACCTCTATACTGTTTTCCACAGTGGCTGCACCAATTTACAGTCCCACAAACAGTTCATGGGAGTTCTTTTATTTGTTGACTTTTTGATAATAGTCATTTTGAAAGGTGTGAGGTGATATCTCACTGTGATTTTGAATTGCATTTCTCTGATGATTAGTGATGCTGAGTATCTTTTCACGTGCCTGTTAACTGTCTTTAAGTCTTCTTTGGGAAAATACCTATCCAGGTCCTCCGTCTGGCTATTTAGATCCTAATATATGTCCCTAGAAACAATGAATTCTTTAAGACAACTCAGCAGAAGAACAAATATGTCTCAGGTACTTTAGGAAATTATTCCACAGCTTAAGATCATTACTTAAAGTACCAAATAGAATAACTGAAAAAGAGTACATGCAGGCTTGTGCTTAGTTGCTTTAGTCATGTCTGACTCTCTCCAACCCTATGGACCATGGTTTGCCAGGCTCCTCTGTCCATGAGATTCTCCAGGCAAGAATACTGGAGTGAGCTGCCATTTCCTTCTCCAAAGAGTACATAAAGATGTACCCCCCCCCCAAAAAAATCATGATTGCTCATGTATAATGCACACTAATGATCTCTCTTCTGTGCTAATCCATTCAAAGAGGTCATTTCCAACAACCTTCTTTTCTCTCCCGTTTCATCAATTTTTCCCTTATTGGGTCATTCCAATCAGCATATAAACATCTATATGCTGGTAACTGCTACTATTCCCCAAAAACAAAATTAAAAAAACTCGTGTCTCCTATATCCTCCATCAAACTGCTTCTTTTTCTGCTTCCTTTCACAGCAAAATACTTCAGTTGTCCATATTCACCTCTAATTCTTCTACTTTCTCTTGAGACCACACTGGGTTTTTATTCTCATCAATCTTACCATGGTTAGTAAAGGCATGAATCTACACTGTTAAGTACAATGGACAAAACTCCTATTTCATTATTTGACCCAGCATTCAACAGAGCTGATTAATCTTCTGTTTGCACAATTCTGTTTTCCAGAACAACATATTCTTTTGGTTTTTCCTCACAGGACAGGTCACTCCTGAATCCTATTTTGGTTCCTTCTCATCTTCCTGTTCTACCTATGCTGTTAATCTCATCTGACCTCAAGACTTTAAAATAGCACCTGTATGCTGATAACTCTAAAATTTTTATCTCCTACTGTGACTTCTCCCCATATACAATACATTCAATCCAACTACCTACTCAATATCTCTGCTTTGAAAAAGCTGGCTTGAAACTCAACCTTAAAAAAACTAAGATCATGGCATCAGGTCCCGTCACTTCATAGCAAATAGATGGGCGGAAAGTGGAAACAGTGACAGATTTTATTTTCCTGGGCTCCAAAATCACTGCAGACAGTGACTGCAGCCATGAAATTAAAAGATGCCTATTCCTTAGAAGAAAGCCATGACAAACAGTATATTAAAAGCCAGAGACATCACTTTGCTGGAAAAGGTCCTATAGTCAAAGATACGATTTTTCCATAGTCATGTATGGATGTGAGAGTTAAGACCATAAAGAAAGAAAGCTGAGCACCAAAGAACTGTTGCCTTCAAACTGTGGTGTTGGAGAAAACTCTAGAGTCCCCTGGACTGCAAGATCAAACCAGTCAATACTAAAGGAAATCAACCCTGAATATAAATAAGAAGGACTGATGCTGAAGCTCCAATACTTTGGCCACTTGATGCAAAGAGCTGACTCACTGGAAAAGACTCTGATGTGGGGAAAACTGAAGGCAAAAAGAGGGCAGAATGAGATGGCTGGACGGCATCATCAACTCAATGGACACGGCTTTGTGCAAATTCCAGGAGATAGTGAAGGACAGAAGAGTTTGGTGTGCCGCAGTCCATGGGGCTGCAAACAGTTGGACTCAAGTTAGCGAATGAAAAACAAGTGCAGGTCTAGAGTAGAGGTTGGCAGGTAGCAATCTTATTACTGACTTCTGAGAGCATGAATTAATGCTTTAGATAAATGTTCTTTATTAGATACTATTTGCAAATACTGCATCCTTATCTTTTGCCGTTTCATTCTCTTAAAAACATCTTTTGAACTTTTTATGAAGTCCAACTTAGCAGTATGTTTTTTTATGATGGTGGTGGTGGGATGCGACTACAAAGAGACATGCAGGAAGCTTTTGGTGTAATGAAAATGTTCTGTATCATGGAGGGATGTTGGTTATATGAGTATACCCAAGATTTCTATTTTTCAATATATATATCTTACCAAATTCCAAAATACTACAGAAGTAATAATACTGCTACTAATAATTTAGCAGCGGTTACAGAATGGATGGAGGTATGGATGAAATTAAAATGACAGCATGTTGATTACTGTTGAAGCTAAGTGATGGACATGAGGCATTCATTACACTCTTCTGTTTACCTTTCATGTCCTTAAAGTCTTCCATGATAAACAGCCTGTTTCATACGTACCTTGCTCTTTCTTTTTTAAAATTTCTTTGGAGTAATTTAAAATGTGTTAACTTCTACATTTTATTTTAATTAGGGGAAATTTTTTGCTGGGTACAAAATATCATCTCATACTTAGGATTAAGTAGCGCCTTTCTTTTAACACACCTATTAATGCAAACCATGTGATATGAAGTGAATGTTTCTAACCGCCCCCATTTGTATAAGGAACCCTAATCCCAGTATGATGGTATCAATATTTAAAAGTGGGGCTCATGAGAGGTGATTAGGTCAAGAAGGTGAAATTCTCACCAACAGGATTAATGCCCCTAGGAAAGAGACTTCAAAGAGCTCCTCTGATCCTTCCACCATGTGAAGATACAGCAAGAACATGGCCATCTATGAACCAGAAAGTGGTTTCTCACAAGATACTGAATCTGCCAGGACCTTCATTTTGGACTTCCCAACCTCCAGAACTGTAAGAAATAAATGTCCGCTGTTTATAAGCCACTCAGTCTACGGTTGTTGTTGTTTAAGTTGCTAAGTCATGTCCGACTCTTTGTGACCCCATGGACTGCCGCATGCCAGGCTTCCCTGTCCTTCACTATCTCATGGAGTTTGCTCAAGTTCATGTCCACTGAGTCGGTGATGCTATTCTTTTATAAGAGACTGAATTGTAAGACATCATGTTTCCATCAGGCTTTATTTCTGTAATTGGTATAAAAAAAAAGAATTTAAAGAGATCCAAATATAATAATTAAATAGTATAACTTATGAATATGAAATAACTATATTAGGATAATTTTCAGGGAAAATAACCTTGTAAAAAGTCAATTAAGACTAGTAACTAACAACTCCTTTCTAAGGAGCTAAACTTCAAAATTATTTTAAATAGTCTTCCTTATAGGAAAAGAAATAATAAAAACAGAGAAAAGCAATTTCTTACCCACATTACCTATAGTGCTTAGTTGCTCAGTCGTTTCTGACTCTTTGTGACCCTCATGGGCTGTAGCCTGCCAGGAAGCCACCAAGGAAGCCCACATTATCTACAGTAGCCTTTTTAATAATTTCCACTAGATCCTTCCCATTATGCTATTTTGTAGGATGTAAGTATATAAATTGGGCTTCCCTGGTCGCTCAGATGGTAAAGAATCTGCCTGCAATGCAGGAGACCTGGGTTTGATCCCTGTGTTGGGAAGATACCCTGGAGAAAGGAATGGCTGGCTACCCACTCCCGTATTCTTGTCTGGAGAATTCCATGGACTGAGGTTAAGCATGTTATTTTTAAAATTTAATACGCTAATATTCAATGAACTAATCATAAAATGCAGATTTTCATAACATCAAATGGCATATCCTTTCTATACATAAAATGAAAAAATATTAGGTTATTTAAATTCTGTCATTATTGGTAAATCTTCTATTAAGAAAAATGAGTTTCTAAATTTTAAGTGAAGTTTCTGATTTATATGATTAGCCCCACAAAAGTAAAGTTACTATGAAAACAGATTATTAAAAAGAAAATAAAACATTAACTATATCCTGAGCTAGAAGGTGAATAGGAATACAAAATGTAAAAAGATATCTGCGTGTTATAAAGCAGCAGCCCCCAACCTTTTTGGCAACAGGGACCAGTTTCACAGAAGACAATTTTTCCCCATACTGGGGAGTGAGGGGATGGTTTGGGAATGATTCATGCATATTACATTTATTGTGCACTATACTTGTATTAGTATTATATCAGCTCCATGTCAGATCATCAAGCATTAGGTCCCGAAGACTGGGGACCCCTGTTATAGAGGACTTTCATGGTTGTTAACAAAATCTAGGAAAACTGATGGGGATAGGGGAGGTGTGCAGAAAAGAGGGATATAAAAAAATAGTTTTCTCAAGTAATATTTTGACACAAGTCAATATAACAAATAAACACAAAAGCAAACTAAACTTAAAATGGAACTGAAACACTTCAATTTCAATCAGAATACTGAATTGCCTGGAGTTGAGAAAGCAGTTTGGCTTCTCTTCACCAGTACTTGATAGCTGATAATATTACATATGCTTATCAGCAGGTAATGAAATTTCTAAGTGACTCATCTCCTTTTACTTGCTGATCTGATTTCTTGACTTTTAAAACATTAAATCTTATGTATTCACCATCATGCATTTAGCATCTACTACCTAGAATAGGATCTGACAGTGGGGTTTGAGCATAATGTGGTTTAAAAAAAAATTTTTAATTTTTTTTAAACCACCCCAAACATGGTTAATATCCTCATAGAGCTTAGAGAATCCACTAGTAGTGATATTATGACTAATCACCACGTAACAGATGATCACATATTGTGATAAACTTCACAACAATAATAATGGATGAATACTTAGCATCTACTATACGCCTGGAATTGATCTAAGGGATTTACATGTTTAATTTCACATTAATTTATATTTAGTTTATCTTTACATATTTGAATTCAGTTAATCCTTACCCTATTTAAAAGGTAGTATTATTAAAATAATAAAACCTGGGGCATATGAAGGTAAGTAATTTGTCCAAGGTCTGATTCCAGAGTCCCTGATCTTAATATTTTGGGAGCCCTTGCTCTTTTCTAAATGAAAAGAACTAGGCACTTTGAGAGACAAAAAGACTGCAACCAAATTTAGAGTGAAGGGTGGACAGTAACAATGTCTCATTTAGTAAGTCTCATTAATATGAGTTACACAGGCAAAAGGCAAAGAAGGAATGGGGACAGGGTGGGGGCGGTGAATAGCATGCTCACGTCCCTACAGAAGGACAATGGAAAAGGGGATTCTGTCGCTGTACACAATGATGCATTGATACAAGACTAAGGAGAAAAGGTCATACCTAGCCTAACAGGGCAGGGCAAGGTGCTTTTGATGTTGAATCATGCCACTTTAAAACAAAAAAAAGACCCTGATGCTGGACAAGATTAAAGGCAGGAGGAGAAAGGGACGTCAGAGGATGAGATGGTTGGATGGCATCACCAACTTGATGGACATGAGTTCGAGCAAGCTCTGGGAGTTGGTGATGGACAGGGAAGCCTGGCATGTTACATACAGTCCATGGGGTTGCAAAGAGTCAGACATGACTGAGCGACTGAACTGAACTGGCCATTTACAAACACATCTTAGTTACTGAATACAGCAACTGTAGTTCCTTCATTTTTTGAATCTATTTCTGTTTTCACGGAGACTCTATATACTCCTGAAAGATACTAACTTGAATTCAGTTCACTGTGTTTACAAAATTAGACATGGATTTAAAAGACTAGAAGGAAAAATGGTTTGTCACAAATACAGTTTTTCCAACAGTCATATCAAATGTGAAAGAATTGGACCATAAAAAAGGCTGAACGCTGAAGGACTGGGACTTTCAAATTTTGGTGCTGGAGAACTTTTGAGAATCCCTTGGACAGCAAGGAAATCAAATCAGTCAAACCTAAAGGTAATCAACCTGAATATTCATTGGAAGGACTGATGCTGAAGCTGACGCTCTAATATTTTGGCCACCAGATATGAAGAGCCGCACTGGAAAAGACTCTGATACTGGGAAAGACTGAGGGGAGGAAAAGAAGGTGACAGGATGAGATGGTTGGATGGCAGCACCAATTCAATGAACATGAGTTTGAACACTCTTTGGGAGATACAGAAAGACAGAGGAGTCTTGTGTGCTGCAGTCCATGCAGTCACAAAAAGTTGGACATGACTTGCAGACTGAACAACAACAAAGTATGAAGATTACTGCCTCAGAATAAACTTTTAAACATACAACTGAATGCTAAGTTAAAAAAAAAAAAGTAAAACCAAAACATGTTTCTTGTGTGAAATAAACTTACGTTCATGCAAAAACCTGCACATCAATGTTCATAGCAGCATTATCTGTAACAGCCCAAAACAGGAACCAACCCAAACGACCTTCAGTGCACGAACGGCTAAACAAGTTGGTCAATCTACACCACAGAATGCTACTTAGCAATAAAAATATACCAACTATTCACACACATAACAACTTGGATGAATCTTAAGGAAATTATACTGAGTGAAAAATGCCAATCTCAAAAATATATACTGCATGATTCCATTCGTGGGATACTCTTGACATACCAACATGAGGAAGGAAGGCTGATCAGTGCCTGCCAGAACTTGGAGATGGGGAACGCAGGTGTGACTCTGAAGTGACAGTACAAGGAAGTGGTTCTTGTGGCGATAGAACGGTTCTCTGTATTGAGTACGGCGGTGTTTACATATAACTGCTTGTCTGTGGGCTTGTGCTCAGTCCCTCTGTCAAACTACATTTAGGATAAAGCTATATAGAAACACACACAAAGTACATGCATAGCTGGCTAAATCTGAATAAACTGGATTGTACAAATGTCAATTTCCTGGTTTTGAAATTGTAATACAATGTTACTTTTGTTGGAGGTTAAATTAATAAGGGTATACATGACATCCCCGTACTCTCTATTTTTTTTTTTTTTGAAACCTCCTACGAATCTGCAATTATTTCAAAATAAAGTATCATTAAAAGCCAATTACAGTCTATGGGTTCTAAACAATGCATAGTTTATTCACTTTATGGGCTTTTATTACTGAATCAAGTTAAAAGTTCTGATAGCTGATTTAGAAATTTTGCAAAGCAATTTATAGGCATAAAGTTTTTTTTTTAGTTTTTACTGAAGGCTTCTTTTTAAAAATTTTTTCTTAGTCGAAGAGATAACTTTTAATTTTGGTATAATTTCAAGCTTACAGAAAGTTAACAGAGTTACACAAAACTGCTATACAAGTACAAGAAACTGCCGTAACTTTTACCCAGATTCACCACCTGCTTACCTTCTGCCTGTCTGCTTTACCGTTCACAAACCCTTCCGCCTCCCTGTCTTCCTCTGTGTGTGTGTGTATCCCCCTGAACTATTTCAGAGCAAGTGGGAGGCATCAGAGTCCATTTCTCTCAATCCTTAATTATGTATTTCCTGGAAAAGTCAGTTTTCACTCCAATCCCAAACACAGTCAATCCTAAAGAAAATCAACCCTGAGTATTCACTGGAAGGACTATGCTGAAGCTGAAGCTCCAATACTGTGGCCAGCTGATGAGAAGAGCCAACCCGCTAGAAATGACCCTGACGCTGGGAAAGATTGAGGGCAGGAGGAGAAGGGGGCAACAGAGGATGAGAGAGTTGGATGGCATCACCGACTCAATGGACATGAGTTTGAGCAGACTCCAGGAGATACCGAAAGACAGGGAGGGAAGCCTGGCATGCTGCAGTCCATGGGATCATAGAGAGTCGGACACAACTGAGCAACAACAAATGTATTTCATAAGAGCAAGAACATTTTCTTAGATAACAAGAAGCCAATGAAAAAAACTATGAAATTTAACATTTATAAAATAATATCTAATACCAAGTCCCTATTCTATCCACTGTCCCAATAATATACTTTTTTAACTGTTTTTTCCCCTTGGTTCAGGAACCAACCTAGAATCAAATATAACATTCAGCTGTCATGACTTTAAGTCTTCTTGAATTTAGATTGGTTCCCTGTACTTTCTTTGCATTTATTGACTTGTTTGTATAATCCATAGATCTGGAATTCCAGTGATATGTTTTAGTAGGTATTATCATAGACTCCTAGTGCATTATAACAGAAAGCATCTGATACCAGTTTTTTGCTAATTTGATGATGTTAACTTTGATCTCTTGATTAATGCACTGTGGGCTATGTTCTCCATTATTAAGTTACCCGTCTGCAGTTTGTGGAGAGAGGCTTGTGTAAGGGAGACTACTAAATACCTAATTCCCACTGAACTTATACTACTTAATTTTAATACTATCAATGATTTTCTATCAATGTTTTATTTATTTCTGGTCATTCTACTGTAACGGGACATTTCCCTTCCTCCCTATTCATTCATGTCAGTATGGACTGGGCAATTTCTTTTTTACTGAATGAGTTGCAATCTATTATTATTCATTTATTTTGATGCTCAAAATTTTCCCAGATTTGGCCAGGGTCAGTTCTTGCCTGGAGAATCCCAGGGACGGGGAAGCCTGGTGGGCTGTCGTCTATGGGGTTGCACAGAGTTGGACACGACTGAAGCGATTTAGCAGCAGCAGCAACTTCTCCAAGCTGACTTTCTTGTCCTTCTGTTATGTCCTATCACTCTTCAGTGCAATAACGTATGCCAACCTCATTTCATACCTTTCCTATCCCAACAGTGGAAACCAGCCTTTTCTTTCCAGCCTTTTCTTCAGAGAGGTGCTCTGATTCTATTCAGTAGAGATATTATTCAGAGACAGCACTAGTTGTGCTGTTACAGTGCTGTCTCTGGTATACCGTTGTAACCCAAGCACATTAAAGAAAAAATATAGAATCAAGAGAAAATAAGTAAAACATGAGTTGCAAAACAATATAAATGTGAAAAACAATTTATAAATTCCAGAATCACACAATTTCATAGGTAAAAAATATCTCTGGGAAACAAACATCTAAAGAGAACCAAGACCTAGTGGCAGTAGGTATGTTGAATATGGTCACAGAATAAATTATTAGCCAAAGTCAGCAAATTCTCAATTTGACGTCACCAAGTTTTGCTCTTATACTATTTATTCAACAAATGTTTCCTGAGTGCCTACAATATGCAATGCACTGTTGCAGGTAGGGATACAGCAGTGAACTAAACAGATAATTCCTGTATGGCCTCACAGAGCTTAATTTTCCATACGAATAGGAAAAGGTGCTTTAGTTCATTAGTCTTTAAGAAAATGTAAATGACAACCAGAGTAAGATATATTTAAAGTTAAAAAGTAATCAGCTGTTGCAATGACAGCACAGTAACAACAGGAATGCTCACACAATGCTGGTGGGAGTATACACAATGGGTACACACACTCGGGAAAAGGAACATTATCTATCGGGTGATTACCCTAGGCCCTGTAATTTCATTCCCTGGTATATACCCAATGGAAAGCTAAATAACTTAAAGCTCTCAATCTCCTCCTAGAACTAGTGGGTCAGGCTAGACATGTTGGTCTTCAGTGATGGCAGAGACACAAAAAGTGCAAGCACGATCTTACAGACGTTTTTTCAAAGCTTTGGTCATGTCACTGGCAGGAACTACACAATCACTTGGGAACGAGCCCGGATGCAGGCAGGGGTGAAGGCCTGGAGCTGTTAATACAATCTATCATATCCACCCATTCCAAGATGTTTCAGAGATGGAAGCTGATATTTCAACAACACTCCCCTGCAAGGTGATTTTGATGCTTGCTAAAGTCTGAAAACCAACAGGCACCAGAGACTGCTGGTCTTATGCCCAGAGTTTCTAATTCAGTAAGCCCTGAGTAACAGCCAAGGATTAGCATTTCTAATAATTTCCAAATGATGCTAATGCTACTGATCCTAGGGCCACAGTGGTAACTACTGGGCTAAAAGACAGGGAAAACCTTCTGAGGAAGATGTCACCTGTAATGAACTTTGAAAGCTTGGTATTGATGAAGAGTGGGAACAGTGTTGTGGGCAGAGGGGAAAGCAAGTGCAAAGGGAGAAAGCTGTGAAATTGCATGACGTGCATGTGGACTGAGGGAGGTTAAACAGACAAAAGCCAGATTATTAAAAAGCGTATGTGCTAGGTTAAGGAGTCCAAATTTGATTTAATTAAGAAAACTATATGAACAGATTCTGGTATTAGAGCATGACCTACAGCAGCACTGTGGAAGAAAAGGTGTTAAACTTGTAGAAAGGTACTAGAAGAAAGGAAGAACAATTAGGCAGGAAATAAACTACCACTTGAACAAAGAGAAAGCACGGTTAATAGCAAGAAAAGGGCAGATACACAGAAAGAGATTAATCTGGAGACAACTTGGATGTGGAGACAGAGGGCATCTAGGACAACTTTCAGGTTGTAAAGGTATAACACGCACATGTACATGCATTCATAAATATAGATATCACATTCTGTGTTGTTCCATAAGGACTTGAAACAGTTTACCAGAAGAATACATAGGTTGAAAGATAAACAAGTGAAGGATTCTGAACAAAGGATACACTGGGATAAAGAAAATAAATAAAAATAGTACAGAGTAAAGCACAGTATAATGCTCTCCAAAACTTTCAAGAGTTGGCCTTCAAATACGGCTTAAATTTCCTAGTTAGGAATGAAGAGAAGCAAATATACAGTGTCTATAAAAAGTGAATCAACTGTTCAGGAGAAGTATAGCTTTTCCAAGATACTGGAAATCTGAGGGAAATTTCACCAGTGAGTTCACATAAAGAAGATTCTGGATGATATAATGAAGAAAGTCCTTGAAGGCATCCCTAAAAAAAAAACACTCCCCAAATGTTTCGAGCTACTTTGCCTTTTTTTTTTTTTTTAATCACATCCATTTAAAAAGACAATTCAGTAAAAACCAACAAGGGGCCAAAATAATGCAATCCATCCAAGTACACAGATCTCTAATAGTATGGTTCTACTGAAGAATAAAATTGTAAATATTCAGAGGAATGGATGGACAGAACGTTGCCACTGAAGAGTCCATTAATTTTTCTCAGAAATGGACTTTTCAAAAACTGAGATGGTCCAAAGTACATGTTTGAAATGGAAAACAAACACGCAATATTACTAAGGGTAACAATGTATGTTTTATTAACCAACCAATCTAGGCAAGGAAAATGAAGAGAGGTAACTTTACGAAGTTTAAGGAGTTTACTCAAAATATGTTCTACATAGAAACTTCAGGGAGGTTAGAATCTTCTTTGGAAAAGTCATGCTGCTCTAACACATGGATCATGCTGCCAAATTTCTACTAACAACAGATTATGCAAAATGTTATTACAATTTTCAGAATATGAAAGCCAAAAAGTTAATAAAACATCTTGTGTGTGTGCTCAGTCGTGTACAACTCTTTGCAGTCTCATGTACTACAGCCCGCCAGGCTCCTTTTACTCTAGGCAATATTCTCTATACTATTTAACACATCATAAATTCTCTGTTACAGAAAAGTCTTTCCCTCTCTCCCTCCATCTCCCTCTCTAAATACACTTTCACCCACTGCCCCTTGGCCCCACCTTGGACACACACTTACTAGACTGCCTACTATTAGGCAGTATATGTATATAACCTGAGGTATAGAGGGAGAGGAACAAAATATGTATTGACTACTTGCTAAGTATGTGCTGGGCACTGTGCCTGTTGCTTTACATTCTCCTCCACCTCCCTTTTTTTTGCATTTGATCTTCATAATAACTCAATGAATAGGTCTCATTTTAAAGATCAGAACAAACGTAAATGAAGAGCAGAAAGAATAAAAATTAATTAAGATGTAGACTCAGTAGTCAAAAACAATTTGTCATCATTCAAATCATTCAGATATAAAAGCTTTATAAAATGGCACTTAAACACGCAAAAAGAGTATGTTCAGCCTTACCATTACTACAAGAATTAAAACTATGCTGAGAGCAAGTTTCTGAATTCCAGCCAACCTGATAAATGAGAAATGTTAACACACTATTATGGATGCTGTTGAGAAAGCACTCTCATACAATGCTGGCTAGAATGCAAAATGTAATTTAATTTGGCATATATATCAAAACTACATGGGCTTCCCAGGTGGAGCTGGTGGTAAAGAACCCACCTGCCAATGCAGGAGAACAAAAAGACAGTGGTTCAACCCCTGGAGGAGGAAATGGCACACACTCCAGAATTCTTGCCTGGAAAACCCCATGGACAGAGAAGCCTGGTGGGCTACAGTCCATGGAGGTCACAAAGAGTCGGATACGACTAAAGTGACTCAGCACAGCACACACACACATATATATTTACATAAACTTTTGACTCAGTAATCCCATTTCTAGAAGCTGACCCTCCACAAATATGTAGAACATATGCAAAATGTTATTCATTACAGCGTTATTTGCAATATAAAAATTTGGAAACAATCTAATGTCTCAGCACAGGAATCTGACTGTATAGTACATGCACATCATGGAATATTATATAGTAGTTTAAAAGAATGAGAACTATGAACTGAAACAGTAATTCCTAGAAAAAACTAGGTGAAAAAAAAGGTACAAAATACATGTATACAGAATGCAATCTTTCCTGAATGAAGGAGAAATGAGAATATGTATAGGTACTGCTTAATCATAAAAAGAAATCAGGGAAGACAAAGTTGAAAGTAATGTAATCATTATCCTTAGGGAAGGTGGGAATGGGACTGTAGTCAGGCTCTTGAGTATACCTTCCCAATACCTTCCCTATTGGGTTAACTTTGGAACCATGTAAATGTTACATTCAGAAATCAGGATTAAATCAAATTTTTAAAAGGCAAACTCTAAAATCAAACACAAGCAGCATAACTATATTATCAAATAATATAACCATCAGTCCTTAATATTCATTCATAGTCTTGAATAGTC
>SJYC01104734.1:0-28241 GCA_006408675.1 Madoqua kirkii
ACTGACTCAATGGACATGAGTCTGAGTAAACTCCGGGAGTTGGTGATGGACAGGGAAGTCTGGCATCCTACAGTCCATGGGGTCACAAAGAGTTGGATACAACTGAGCAACTGAACTGAACTGAATAACATCATCACACACAAAAAAACTTAACCAAGTAATTCTCACCACAGGACTCTGTATAAAATTATTGAGTGTGGTGGGTTCAACTGTAAGGCCTCCTCCAAAATATGTCCACCTAAATCAATGAATGTGACCTCATTTGGGAAAAGGGTCTTTCAAATATAAGAATCTCAAGATAAGATCATCCTGAATTTAGGGTGGACCCCAAATCCAATGAATATATTCTTATGAAAGACAGAAATGGGAGACACACTGACACACAGTGAAGAAGGCGAGGTAAGATGACAGCAGAGACTGGAGTCATGCAGCCACAAACCAAGCAATGGCTAGAGCCACAAGAAGCCGGAAGAGGGCAAGGAAAGATTTTACCCAGAGCCCCAGCGGGGAGAATGAGACTGTTAACACCTTGATTTTAGACTTATGGCCCCTAGAACTGCAAGAGAATAAAATCCTGTTGTTTCAAGCCACCAAAATTATGGTAATTTTTTATAGCAGCCTTGGTAAACTAATACACTGGGATATATTCTAAGGACAGAAAAGATTAAAGAGAACTCTTAAAACTTGCCTAGTATGTTTTATTTTGGCAGTGGTGTCGATATAGGAATTCAAATACAATATATTCTTAGAAGTCAAGTGAAGAACATCTTTCACTGTGTCACTACTGAAATCTGAGAACTGTTTTTATTATTTATTTCCATAAGGAACCTCAAGAAAAACACCTACAAACTTAATTCCAAAGTCACTTTCCTCATTTTTAGTTTATTTCTATTTATATTTTCCTCTGATCCAACATAAACTATCCATTCTTGCCATATTGATCTTTTCACTGATTCCAAAATATGCTTATCCTCAAACCTTGCATGAATAGATTTCCTTATACTGTTTTTTTTCCTTTCTATTCAAACAAACTCTACCTATGCTCCAAGATCCACCTCTTCTTTGAAACCATCCTCTACTACTGTGCTTCACAATCTTTTTCTTTAATGAACTTGTGTGTTACATGTATCTAAGCAAGGACCTGTCCATGCGTCAGCTCAGTTCAGTTCAGGCGCTCACTCGTGTCTGACTCTTCGCGATCCCATGGACCGCAGCACGCCAGGCCTCCCTGTCCATCACCAACTCCCGGAGTTGACTCAAACTCATGTCCATTGAGTCAGTGTCCATCTCACACTCTGTTGTCCCCTTCTCCTCCTGCCTTCAATCTTTCCAAGCGTCAGGGTCTTTTCTAATGAGTCAGTTCTTCGCATCAAGTAGCCAAAGTATTGGAGTTTCAGCTTCAATATCAGTCCTTCAATGAACACTCAGGACTGATCTCCTTTAGGATGGACTGGTTGGATCTCCTTGCAGTCTAAGGGACTCTCAAGAGTCTTCTCCAACACCACAGTTCAAAAGCATCAATTCTTTGGCACTAAGCTCTCTTTATAGGCCAACTCTCATGTTCATACATGACTACTGGAAAAACCATAGCCTTTAGGAGACAGATGTTTGTTTGCAAAGTAATGTCTCTGCTTTTCAATATGCTGTCTAGGTTGGTCATAACTTTCCTTCCAAGGAGTATGCATCTTTTAATTTCATGGCTGCAATCACCACCAGCAGTGATTTTGGAGCCCCCCCCAAATAAAGTTAGCCACTGTTTCTCCATTTACTGCCATGAAGTGATAGGACCAGATGCCATGATCTTATTTTTCTGAATGTTGAGCTTTAAGCCAATTTTTCCACTCTCCTCTTTCACTGTCATCAAGAGGCTCTTCAGGTCTTCTTCACTTTCTGCCATAAGGGTGGTGTCATCTGCATATCTGAGGTTACTGATATTTCTCCTGGCAATCTTGATTCCAGCTTTTGTTTCCTCCAGCCCAGCGTTTCTCATGATGTACTCTGCATAGAAGTTAAATAAGCAGGGTGACAATATACAGCTTTGACAAACTCCTTTTTCAATTTGGAACAAGTCAGTTGTTCCATGTCCAGTTTCAACTGTTGCTTCTTGACCAGCATACAGATTTCTCAGGAGGCAGGTCGGGGGTCTGGGATTCCCATCTCTTTCAGAATTTTCCACAGTTCATTGTGATCCACACAGCCAAAGGCTTTGGCATAGTCAATAAAGCAGAAATAAGATGTTTTTCTGGAACTCTCTTTCTTTTTCAATGATCTAGCAGATGTTGGCAATTTGATCTCTGGCTCCTCTGCCTTTTGGAAAATCTGGAAGTTCACGGTTCACGTACTGCTGAAGTCTGGCTTGGAGAATTTTGAGCATTACTTTACTAGCATGTGAGATGAGTGCAGCTGTGTGGTAGTTTAAGCATTCTTTGGCATTGCCTTTCTTTGTGATTGGAATGAAAACTGACCTTTTCCAATCCTGTGGCCACTGCTGAGTTTACCAAATGTGCTGGCATATTGAGTGCAGCACTTTCACAGCATCACCTTTAAGGATTTGAAATAGCTCAACTGGAATTCCATCACTTCCACTAGCTTTGTTTGTAATGATACTTCCTCAGGCCCACTTGACTTCACATTCTAGGATTTGTCTGGCTTTAGGTGAGTGATCACACCATCGTGATTATCTGGGTCGTGAAGATCTTTTTTGTACAGTTTTTCTGTGTATTCTTGCCACCTCTTCTTAGTATCTTCTGCTTCTGTTAGGTCCACACCATTTTTGTCCTTTATCAAGCCCATCTTTGCATGAAATATTCCCTTGGTATCTCTAATTTTCTTGAAGAGATCGCTAGTCTTTTCTATTCTATTGTTTTCTTCTATTTCTTTGCACTGATTGCTGAAGAAGGCTTTCATATCTCTCCCTGCTATTCTTTGGAACTCTGCATTCAAATGGGTATATCTTTCCTTTTCTCCTTTGCTTTTTGCTTCTCTTTTCACAGCTGTTGTAAGCCCTCCTCAGACAACCATTTTGCCTTTTTGCATTTCTTTTTCTTGGGGATGGTCTTGATCCCTGTCTCCTGTACAATGTCACGAACCTCCATCCATAGTTCATATTTAGGGTGAGGACATCAGGGAGTCATGACTGAGATGATCTTAAAACAATGATCTTCGGATGTTAGGCTTATTACCAGCCTCATATTTGCTTTTATTGGTAAGAGACCAAATTTTAAGGGAAACCTACAGTTAAACACTAGAATACTTTTTTGTGTTTTCAGTATCGTATTAATGAAAATAGAAAAATTAGTTAGTGTTTACATAAATTGGTAATTTAATATCCTTGGAAAAAAATCTAGGGGCTTCCCTGGTGGTCCAGAAGCTAAGACTCCACACACACTCCCAATGCAAGGGACCCAGGTTTGATCCCTGGTTAGGAAACTAGATCCCACATGTCTCAACGAAAGATCCTGCATGCTGCAACAAAGACTTGGTGCAGCCAAATAAATAAGTAAAAAATTTTAAGTCCTTGGAAAAATCTAGATCAAAACTCAAAACAGCTCTGTTTTTTTTTCTTCACAATGCCACAATTTTGCAGTGTGATAAAGCATAATTTATTCTATTACAAAAAAGAAGCTAGTAATATTACTAGTTTCTTACTTATCGAACATTAATGCTATAGTACTGATGAGGGCACAAAAACAGTTAAAAGAAATCAAATCCACTTGGTACCTTATCTATGCTGAATTAAATGAACTCTGGTAGTTTTCACTACTGATTTCTGAAACCACAACTAACATATGCTCAGTCTTAGACTTAATTATTACATTAAAAAATTAAATCCTTTATCAAAAATTACCATTAAGTTGCTACTAAAAACAAACATCTACTTTCAGCAAGTGATGGGGCTCCTAAATTTACAAGCCTCCTTTTTCTTTTTGAAATTAAGAGATTAAGTTCTTCTAGACTAAAGCCCAGAAATGCTTCTACCGCTAGCAATTAGACATCAGCCAACACTGGGTTAAGTTTTAAATAGGCTCCTATTTAAAACTGTACAATGTCCCGCCAGGCTCCTACGTCCATGAATTCTCCAAGTGAGAATACTGGAATGGGTAGCCACTCCCTCCTCTAGGGGATCTTAGTGACCCAGAGAATGAACTGGGGTCACTAGCACTGCAGAAGATTCTTTTCTGTCTGAGCCACCAGGGAAGATATGAAAAGGTTTCAAATTAAATACTATAATTTCATAAGATACTATTGACTAAATAGAATCAGAGAACTTCAAGGTAGAGGAAAAATTAAGCATTATTAGTCCAGCTTGCTTACTGTACATAAGAAACAGGAATGCTGCATATTTATAAAATATGGAGATCGACAGTTTGGAGAAATATTACTACAGCTGTTGTAATGGAGAAACGGAATTTATTACAACTACGAAACTCATGTAATAGCAGAACTAAATATAGCCTCTGATAACAGCTTTAGATATAAATTCTACTAAATACTGACACATATAGTTACCTACCACGAAAAATACACTATCATAACTTAGAAATATAAAATAAACAAAATAGGGAGAGGATCTGAACAGATATTTTCCAAAGAAGACACACAGATAGTTAACAGGCACAAGAAAAGATGTTCAACATCACTAACCGTCAGAGAAATGCAAATCAAAATAACAATGAGATATAACGTCACACCTGTCAAATCAAATATCAACAAAAAGACCATAAGTAACAGACTGGCAGGGATGTGGAGAAAGGGTAACTTATGCACAGTTGGTGGAAATGGAAACTGGTGGAACCAGTGCAGAAAACATCATGAAGCATCCTCAGAAAACTAGAACTACCATATGATCCAGCAATTCCAATCCTGGGTATAGATATAAAGAAAACAAACATTAATTTAAAAAGATATGGGCACCCCAATGTATCTAACAGTATTATTTATAAAAGCCATAAGCAGTCTTAAGTGTCCATCAACAGATAAATGGATATTTTGCCATTTGCAACAATGTGGATGAACTTGGAAGGTATTATTATGCTTAAGTAAAGTCAAACAGAGAAAGACATGTAATATGTGATATGACTTACTTCAAAAAAATAAACTTGAATATAAAAAGAAGCAGATTCACAAACACAGAGAAAAAATGCATGTTTACCAGTGGAGAGAGGGAAGAGGAGAGGGGCATGATAGAGGTGGGATTAAGAGGTACAAAGCACTATGAATAAAATAAATAAGCTATAAGGATAGCATAGCACAGGGGAATACAGCCAGTATTTTATAATAACTATAAATGGAGTACAACCTTTAAAACTTGTGAATCACTATGTTATGCATATGAAACTTACATTATAAACTACACTTCATAACAAACAAAAGAACAAAACATAAAAATGAAAGACAAAAGTAAGAATTATCAATGTATTAAAAATATGATTATTCAGAAAGAACTTTCATTTAGTACTACCATTCTAGACAAGTCTAATTTAAAATTTTCATTTTCCAGTACTCTATTAGTATAAAAATTTGCTATAAAGGTAAACTGTGATAAGCTGAGATGCATACTGTAACCCATAGAGCAACTTTTAAAAAATAACTTGTAAAAGTGGCAAAAAAAAAAGAGAGAGAGAGAGAGAGAGAGAGAGGAATTTAAATGGTACACTAAAATAATATTCAGCACAAAAGAAGGCAGTTTTCATTCCAGTCCCAAAGAAGGGCAATGCCAAGAATGTTTAACATGCTAAGTAGCTTCAGTTGTGTGCAAGCCTATGGATCGTAGCCTGTTAGGTTCCTCTGTCCATGGGATTCTCCAGGCAAGAATATTGGAGTGGGTTTCCATTTCCATCTACAGGGGATCTTCCCAACCCAGGGACTGAATGTGTATCTCTTAAGTATCCTGGACTGGCAGATGGGTTCTGTTCAAACTATCACAGAAGTGCATTCATTTTACATGCTAGCAAAGTTATGCTAAAAATCTTTCAAGCTAGGCTTCAACAGTACGTGAACCAAGAACTTCCAGATGTACAAGCTTAATTTAGAAAAGGCAGAGGAATCAGAGATCAAACTGCAAATATCCTTTCAGTTCAGTTGAGTTGCTCAGTCGTGTCCCACTCTTTGTGACCCCAAGGACTGCAGCACACCAGGCTTCCCTGTCCATCACTAACTCCCGGAGTTTACTCAAACCCATGTTCACAGAGTCCGTGATGCCATCCAACCATCTCATCCTCCGTCATTCCCTTCTCATCCTGCCTTCAATCTTTCCCAGCATCAGGGTCTTTTCTAATGAGTCAGTTCTTCGTATCAGGTGGCCAGAGTACTGAGTTTCAGCTTCAGCATCAGTCCTTCCAATGAATATTCAGGACTGATTTCCTTTATTGACTGGTTGGATCTCCTTGCAGTCCAAGGGACTCTCAAGAGTCTTCTGCAACACCACAGTCTAAAAGCATCAGTTCTTCATTGCTCAGCTTTCTTTATAGTTCAACTCTCACATCCATACATGACTACTGGAAAAACCATAGCTTTGACTAGGTGGACCTTTGTTGGCAAGGTAATGTCTCTGCTTTTTAATATGCTATCTAAGTTGGTTCTAATTTTTCTTCCAAGGAGCAAACATGTTTTAATTTATTATCTTTTAGATATTAAATATCCTTTGGATCACTTCCTCTGGATCATAGAAAAAGCAAGGAAATTCCAGAAAAGCATCTATTTCTGCTTCACTGACTACTCAAAAGCCTCTGTCTGTGTGGATCACAAACTGTGGAAAATTCTTAGAGGGATGGGAATACCAGACCACTTTACCAGCCTCCTGAGAAACCAGTATGCAGGTAAAGAAGCAACAGTTAGAACTGGATGCGAATAACGGTATGGCTTCAAATTGGGGAAGGAGTACATCAAGGCTGTATACTTCATTCTGTTAATTTAACTTATATGCAGAGTTCATTATGTGAAATGCTGGGCTGGATGAATCACAAGCTGGAATTAAGACTACCAGTAGAAATACCAATAACCTCAGACATGCAGATGATACCACCATTATGGCAGAAAGTAAAGAGCAACTGAAGTATCTCTTGATGAAGGTGAAAAAGTAGAGTTCAAGCTGGCTTAAAACTCAACATTCAATAAACTAAGATCATGCCACCCAGTTCCGCCACTTCATGGCAAACAGATGGGGAGAAAATGGAAACAGTGTCAGATTTTATTTTCTTGGGCTCCAAAATCACTGTGGATTACATTGCAGCCACAAAACTGAAGAAATTTCTTGCTCCTTGGAAGAAAAGCTATGACAAACCCAAATAACATATTAAAAAGCAGAGATATCGATTTTCCAACAAAGGTCTGGATATTCAAAGCTATGACTTTTCCAGTAGTCACGTATGGATGTGAGAGTTGGTCCATAAAGAAGGATGACTGTCAAAGAATTAATGCTTTCAAACTGTGGTGCTGGAAAAGACTCTTGAGAGGTCCTTGGACAGCAAGGAGATTAAATGAGTCAATCCTAAAGGAAATCAACCCTGAATATTCACTGGAAGGACTAATGCTGAAGCTGAAGCTCCAATACTTTGGCCACCTGATGTGAAGTGCCAATTCACTGAAAAGATGTTGGGAAGAATTAATAAGGGCAGGAAGAAGAGGAGGTGACAGTGGATGGGATGGTTGGATGGCATCACCAACTCAATGGGAACGAGTTGTGCAAACTCCAGGAGATAATGAAGGACAGGGAAGTCTGGCATGCTGTAGTCCATGGGTTACAAAGAGTTGGACACAACTTTGACTGTACAACAACAACAAGCATAAATTCAATCATATCAGTAATCACATTAAATGGGAATAGACTGAACATGCCACTCAAAAGGCAAGATTAAAACAATGGATAAACTATCCAGACCGAACTGGCATTACTTCCACAAAAGACAGACTTTAGATGCAAAGGTACAAACAGGCTGGAAGTAAAAGAATGGGAAAGATATTCCATATGAACAGCAATGAAAAGAAAACTCAAGTGGCTATAGTAATAGCAGATGAAATAGAGGAAATAAACAGTAATAAAGACAAAGAGGGATCATTTCATAATGATAGAAAAGTCTATAATTATATTGGGAAGATACAGTATTTACAAATATATTCACTCATACATAACAACAGAACCACCAATACATGAAGCAAAAAGTAAAAGAATGAAATTGAATGAACAGAATTAGACAGAAAATCAGCAAGAATCCAAAAGACTTGAACAACACTATCAACCACTTGACCTAACTTAACATTTATAAACACTCCACCCAGACTGTTCAGAGACACATTCTTTTTAAGCACACACAGAACATTCTCCAAAACCGACCACATTCTAGGCCACAAACAAATCTAAACAAGTTTAGAATCATAAAAAGGATGTTTTCTGACAATAATAGAATAAATTAAAAATCCATAATAAGTAAATCTGGGAAAACTTCCAGGTCAAAGAAGATAACAGAAGGGAAATAAAAATATTTTGAACTGTAAAAATGAAAAGATAACACATCAAACTTTGTATGTTACAACTGAAGCAGTATTTACATTACAATATTTACAGATTTAAGTGCCTGTCTTTGAATAGTCTCAAGCCAATAACCTAAGTTTCTATGCCTTAAGGAACCAGAAAAAAGCAAATTAAATACAAAGCAAGAAGAAACAGTAAAGATTCAAGTAAAAATGAATGAAATAAATCTCAGAAAAACAAGAGAAACATTAATGAATTCAAAACTTGGTTCTTTGAAAAAAAAAAATTAAATAAATTGACAAACCCTTACAATGACGAAAAAATAAGAGACAAGAGCAGGTACCAGTCACCAAAATCAGAAATGGCAAATAAGAAACCACTACTGCTCCTATAGAAATTAAAAGGACACAATGGAATATTATGAACAACTTTAAACCAACAAATCAGAGAACTTACATTAAAAAGAAAATACTAGGAAGATACAACTATCAGAACTGACTACAAGAAACAGAAAATCTGAATAAATCTGTAACAGTTAAGGACACTGAGCTACATATTAAAAATCTTCACACTAAGAAAGTCTTGAACAGATGGTTCAACTGATGAAGCTTATGAGATATTTAAGGAATGACTTGTTCTCTGAGGTCATTATTACCTTATACCAAACCTAGACATAAACACAGGAAAACTGTAGATCAATATCCTTCTTAAAAAATTAGCTAATTGAATTCAACACTATACTAAAATGGACTATATGTTATCACCCAGTGAGATTTATCCTGAGAATGCAAGGTAGGTTTAATGATCTGATGATCAATTAATTAATACAAAAATTATATTCACAGAATAAAGAACAAAAACTACATGATCATTTCAATGAGATGCAGAAAAAAGCACATGACAAATTACTCAACACTGTACCAAAAATGCTCAAAAAACTAGAAACAGAACTTCAACTAATTAAAGGACACCTATAAAAAGTCTACAACAAACATTATACTTAATGATGAAGGCTTTCCCTCAGATAGCAGAAGAACAAAGATACTACTCTTACTACCTCTGCTGAATGTTGTACTGTAGATTCTAGCCAATGCAGCAAAGACAGGAAACAATAAACCTTAAAAATTAAGTTAAAAGCTATTATGTACATTCAGACTAGAAGAGGCAGTCTACTCCACTATTCCTGCCTGGAAAACCTCACAGAGAAGCCTGGCGGGCCATACAGTATAGGCTCGCTAGAGTCAGACATGACGTAGCAACTGAACAACAAAACTGTTATTACCAGATCACATTAGACTGCACATGGAAAATCCTAAGAAATCATTTAAAAACTACTAGAACTAAGAACAAACTTAGCAAGGTCACAAGATATAAGATCAAAGTATAAAAATCAACCACATTTCTATTTTCTAGTAAATATGTGAAAATAAGAAAAACAATTCCATTCAAAATAGCACCACAAAGAATATTTAGGAAAAAAACTTTTTAAAGAAGTTACAAGGGTTGGAGAAGGGAGGGGTAGGGATTAAATAAGGGCAATAAAGGGTATCCCTGTGCTGACAGAAATGTTCTATACCTTGACTGTTTTAATCTCAATATCTCAACTATGATACTTATTGTACTACACTTTTACAAGATGTTACCATTGGAAGAAGCTGTACAAAGGATCTCCCTGTAGTATTTCTTAAACCACATGTCAACCTACAATTATCACAAAACTAAAAGTACGATTTTGGAGACTTCCTTAGTAGTCCAATAGTTGAGCATCTGCCTTGTAGTGCAGGGGATGAGGATCTGATCCTTGATCAGGGAAAAAAGATCCCACATGCCACCTCCTCAAACAAACAAACAAATAAACTCCTCAGACCCTTACCCCACACCATTCACAAAAATTAATTCAAATGGATCAAAGACCTAAATGTAGAACCTAAAACAATATAACCACTTAAGAAAAATATAAGAGAAAACCTTTGACTCTTGGTATAGGCAAACAGTTCTTAGACAACATAAATATGAGTAAATGATAAAACTGATAAACTAGAGTTCCTTAAACTTAAAAACTTTTGGCATTTTAATAGATACCAACAAGAAAAGAAAAAGACAAACCAAAGACAAGGAAAAATAATAAGGAAATCATATTTTTACTCATGTATCAGAACACAGACTTTCTCAACTGAATAAGACAACAATCCAGTTTAAACAGAGAAAAAGACTTGCTGGAATAGACATTTCACCAAAGAAGACACATAAATGACTTAAAAGCACAAAGACACACTCAACATTATTAGTCATTGAGAATATGCTAATTGAAAACACAATGAGATATTACAACACATTAACTAAATTGGTTATGAAAAAAAGACAGATCATATCAAGTGCTGGTTAAAATATGGAGAAATTAGAACCCTTAACATTGCTGGTAGGAAAGTATAGACACTTTGCAACACAGTTTGGCAGTTTCTTCAAAGTTAATTTATCATATAACTCAGCAATTCCATTCTTGGGAACCTAAGTGAAAACATACATCACAAAAAGACCTGTCCATAAATGTTCAATGGGCTTCCTGAGTAGCTCAGTCAGTAAAGAAATTCCCTGCAATGAGCGAGACCTGGGTTCAATCCCTGGGTCAGGAAGATCCCCTGGAGAAGGAAATGGCAATGCACTCCAGTGTTCTTGCCCGGAGAATCCCATGGACAGAGGAGCCTGGCAGGCTACATTCATGGTGTCACAACAGTCAGACAATGTTCAAAGAAACATTATTCATAAAAGTAAGAAACTGGAAATTATCCACATATCTATCAACAAGTGAAAGAATAGATTAAACATAGCATATTAATACAATGAAATATCATTTAGCAATAAAAAAGAACAAAATACCAGTACATGCTATGCCATGGAAGAACCTCAGAAACATTATGCTAAGTGAAAGAAGCCAGGTAAAAAGACCACATATATAGTTTGATTCACTTTAGATGAAATGTCCAGAAAAATATAGAGTAATAGAAAGTAGATCAGTAGTTGCTTGAGGCTGGAGAAGTAGTGTAGGAGTGAGAACTAAGGACATATAGGCTTGTGGGGTGTTTTGGTTATCATGGCCAAACCCTAAAACTGCACTGTGTTGATGATTGTACAACTCTAATAAATGTTTACTAAAAGTCATTAAATTGCAACATATACTTGCAACAGATGACTTTTATATTATGCAAACTATACCTCGATATGCCAATGCCAAAGAATGCTCAAACTACCGCATAACTGCACTCATCTCACACGCCAGTAAAGTAATGCTCAAAATTCTCCAAGCCAGACTTCAGCAGTACGTGAACCGTGAACTTCCAGATGTTCAAGCTGGTTTTCGAAAAGGCAGAGGAACCAGAGATCAAATTGCCAAGAGAGTTCCAAAGAAACATCTATTTCTGCTTTATTGACTATGCCAAAGCCTTTGGCTGTGTGGATCACAATGAACTGTGGAAAATTCTGAAAGAGACGGGAATCCCAGACCACCTGACTTGCCTCTTGAGAAACCTGTATGCAGGTTAGGAAACAACAGTTAGAACTGGACATGGAACAACAGATTGGTTCCAAATAGGAAAAGGAGTATGTCAAGGCTGTATACTGTCACCCTGCTTATTTAACTTCTATGCAGAGTACATCATGAGAAACGCTGCGCTGGAGGAAGCACAAGCTGGAATCAAGATTGCTGGAAGAAATATTAATAATCTCAGATATGCAGATGACACCACTCTTGTGGCAAAAAGTGAAGAGTAACTAAAGAGCCTCTTGATGTAAGCGAAAGAGAAGAGTAAAAAAGTTGGCTTAAAGCTCAACATTCAGAAAACAAAGCTCATGGCATCCAGTCCCATCACTTCATGGCAAATAGATGGGAAGTAGCGGAAACAGTGGCTGAGTTTATTTTGCGGGGCTCCAAAATCACTGCAGATGGTGACTGCAGCCATGAAATTAAAAGATGCTTACTCCTTGGTAGGAAAGTTAGGACCAACCTAGATAGTGTATTAAAAAATAGAGACATTACTTTGTCAACAAAAGTCTGTCTAGTCAAGGCTATGGTTTTCCAGTGGTCATGTATGGATGTGAGAGTTGGACTGTGAAGAAGGCTGAGCACCGAAGAATTGACGCTTTTGAACTGAGGTGTAAGAAACATCTATTTCTGCTTTATTGACTATGCCAAAGCCTTTGGCTGTGTGGATCACAATGAACTGTGGAAAATTCTGAAAGAGACGGGAATCCCAGACCACCTGACTTGCCTCTTGAGAAACCTGTATGCAGGTTAGGAAACAACAGTTAGAACTGGACATGGAACAACAGATTGGTTCCAAATAGGAAAAGGAGTATGTCAAGGCTGTATACTGTCACCCTGCTTATTTAACTTCTATGCAGAGTACATCATGAGAAACGCTGCGCTGGAGGAAGCACAAGCTGGAATCAAGATTGCTGGAAGAAATATTAATAATCTCAGATATGCAGATGACACCACTCTTGTGGCAAAAAGTGAAGAGTAACTAAAGAGCCTCTTGATGTAAGCGAAAGAGAAGAGTAAAAAAGTTGGCTTAAAGCTCAACATTCAGAAAACAAAGCTCATGGCATCCAGTCCCATCACTTCATGGCAAATAGATGGGAAGTAGCGGAAACAGTGGCTGAGTTTATTTTGCGGGGCTCCAAAATCACTGCAGATGGTGACTGCAGCCATGAAATTAAAAGATGCTTACTCCTTGGTAGGAAAGTTAGGACCAACCTAGATAGTGTATTAAAAAATAGAGACATTACTTTGTCAACAAAAGTCTGTCTAGTCAAGGCTATGGTTTTCCAGTGGTCATGTATGGATGTGAGAGTTGGACTGTGAAGAAGGCTGAGCACCGAAGAATTGACGCTTTTGAACTGAGGTGTTGGAGAAGACTCTTTAGAGTCCCTTGGACTGCAAGGAGATCCAACCAATCCATCCTAAAGGAGATCAGTCCTGGGTGTTCATTGGAAGGACTGATGTTGAAGCTGAAACTCCAATACTTTGGCCACCTCATGTGAAGAGCTGACCCACTGGAAAAGACTCTGATGCTGGGGGGGATTGGGGGCAGGAGGAGAAGGGGCCGACCGAGGATGAGATGGCTGGATGGCATCACCAACTTGATAGACGTGAGTTTGAGTGAACTCTGCGAGATGGTAATGGACAGGGAGGCCTGGCGTGCTGCGATTCATGGGTCACAAAGAGTCAGACACGACTGAGTGACTGAACTGAACTGAAGAATTTCTTGGAATTCAAACACACTGATTTGGTGGCATTAACTAGCTCTAACCTGCACCTGACTAAAACTTTTGGCGAGGAATAAGGAAAGCAATCATATTATTTAAGCAAGCTCACTGCCTGTCACATGTAAAGACTATTTCACTGTCCCTATGATGGCAGTTACACTGAATACAATTACTTTGCTTTGAACAGAATCACTGACACGTAGGAGAGGGAAGGCATCTTTATAAATTACCCAGTCTAATCCCTTTGTCATACATATGAGCAAAGAGATGAAATGACACATTCAAGAGCATACTTGCAAGGTTAATTTTAAAATCCTAGTATAATTCCAGTCTCCTGACTGTGCTCATTCTGTGCATTGACTATGATTTTATTGAAAGAAGAAATTGGTAGATTATAAAGAAGAAATAATAGGGAATTTCTTTGTATTTCTAGCCTGGATAATTCCATGGTCTATATAGTCCACAAGATCGCAAAGAGTTGGGACATGACTGAGAGACTTTCACTTTAATAATTGGGAAAATATCCAGGAAACAGTTAAACAAATGATTAATTGTTCACACCCTCTATGAGCAAATCTCTTGTAATCCCAATGTTGTTTCCTTTTGTTTTCTAGAAAAAAGGAAAGAAACTCTGAGCTCTTTACATATTTATTATCTCATTTAGTACTCAAAATATCCTCATGAATAAAATTAGGTTCTAATTTCCTCTGCTTTTGCACAATAAGCTTAAACCACACCCCCAGTCCTACCTTTCTATGCTTTTTCCAGTACGCATTCACCACTTTGTAAATTGTGAGATACTATGGTATTTTTCCAGAATTGAATACCATCCTCCTTTGGAATTTTCTCCTCTTGACACTTTACCCATATATAAAGCTTTAATTCCTGTAGTTCTAATTAATTAATTAATTCCTTTATTAAACTTATATTTTTTCTATTCTTATTCTATTCTTGCACTCATATCCACCAAAAATGTTAAACAGCTCTATTAATAAAGCTGAAGTTTTATAAAAATCAGTTTTTATAATGAGAATGGACATGTGGACACAGCCGGGGAAGTGGGGATGGGATGAACTGGGAGATTAATTCTGACATAAATACACTACCATGTGTAAAATAGCTAGTGGGAACCTGATGTATAATATATAGCACAGGGAGCTCAGCTCAGTGCTCTGTGATGACCTAAACGGGTGAGATGGGGTAGGAGACGGAGGTCCAAGAGGGAGGGGATATATGTATGCATGTGGCTGTCACTGTATAGCAGAAACTACTACAACACTGTAAAGCAATTATACTCCAATGAAAAAGAGTTTTTTACATGTCTGTGAAGAAACTGTAAAAAGAACTGAAAACTATAATGTTTCTGACAGACTATGTTTTGTTAAAAGGTTTACAGTGCTCAGGTAAGGGAAAGAATTAGGGAACCAAAAAAAATTATGTTCATAATATTAACATTGGTTTTTAAAAAATACTTGGACTGAAAGCTCTGATGCACTACCTCAAATGTCCACTATCACAAAACCTATGCTGGTGATTCTGTACTCTGGTTGATGTTCCTGCTTAGCTCTCTGGCCATCTTCACCAAGTGGCACTCACTGGATGTACCCATCTTGGACCACACAAACCAGTGAGTTCAACACCTCCCAAGTAGTCTCCATCAACACCACATGGACAATGCTGAGACCTGCCTGAATTCTTGACTCACAAAATCTTGAAACAAGAAAATGACTGTTAAATTTAAGTCACACTGAACTCTGGAGTATTTTGTTATACAATAGCAGATAACTGGAATAGTCATAAACATTTTTATTAAGTCATCAAGAAAGAATTTAATAAACCTATATTTTCTTTTCCTTTTTGGAAACCAAATATATGTACTCTTTTACACTTACTTCCCACTTTACTCCTTAAATGACAACATACAACTATTTTAATCCTTAACTCTCTGATTATGATAGCAAATTTCAATACATAATACAATATTCTAAAGTTTTTGTCAACAGAAAAATCTCATTTTGTACTTAAAAAATTTTGTACACTGAGAAATTAATAAATTACAAAACAACAAGCAACTTCCTACATTTAAAAAATATTTAATCAACTAAAGCATAAAGGTGTAACTTCCCTCTAGAAAACAAACAAATGACATGATTAAGAGGAAGTAGCAGTATGGCCCTGAGAAGACTGTAAGGGAGTGATATCTCAAATAAGGAAAAAATGAGACTAAATGAAAAGCAAATGCAGAGTCTGCTGTCACTATCCTATCCAACCAACTGGTTTTTTAAAAATTACTTGATGCATACCTGTAAAAAGCGTCAAAATCCAGAACCCTGAAAATACCAAATGCTAGTGATGATGTGAAGCAATAGGAAGTCTGATTTACTACAGAAGGAATGCAAAACAGTACAGCCACTTTGGAAGCCAGCTTGACAATTTCTTAAAAAATTAAACATACAATCCAGCAATTTCATTCCTTGGTATTTACCCCTCCAAAGGTGAAAACCTATGTCCACACAGAAAACTTAAACACGATGTTTATAATATTTTATTCTTAATTGCCAAAATTTGGAAGCAACCAAGATGTCCCCCCACGGGTGAATGAATAAACTGTGATATATCCAAACAATGAAATATTATTTGTGCTCTAAGAAATGAATTATTAAGCCATGAAGACATGGAAGAAACTTAAACGCGTATTCAGTTCAGTTCAGTCACTCAGTTGTATCTGACTCTGCGACCCCATGAATCTCAGCACGCCAGGCCTCCCTGTTCATCACCAATTCCCAGAGTCTACCCAAACCCATGTCCATCAAGTTGGTGATGCCATCCAACCATTTCATCCTCTGTCATCCCCTTCTTGTTCCTGCCCTCAATCTTTCCCATCATCAGGGTCTCTTCCAGTGAGTCAGCTCTTTGCATCAGGTGGCCAAAGTATTGGAGTTTCAGCTTCAACATCAGTCCTTCCAATGAACACCCAGGACTGATCTCCTTTAGGATGGACTGGTTGGATCTCCTTGCAGTCCAAGGGACTCCCAAGAGTCTTCTCCAACACCATGGTTCAAAAGCATCAATTCTTCGGCACTCAGCTTTCTTTATATTCCAACTCTCACATCCATACATGACCACTGGAAAAACGCATATTATTAAATGAAAAAAGCCAATTTAAATGGCTATGTATGGTATGACTTCAAATATATGACATTCTGGAAAAGGTAAAATTAAGGAGCAAATAAAAAAAGATCAGAGACTGACAAGGATAGGGAGATGGGGAAGAGAGAAACAGACTCGTAAAGAAAGCACAGAAAAATTTTAGGTCAGTGAAAATATTCTGTTAAGATATTATAATGATACATATATGTTACTATGCTGCTGTCAAGTCATTTCAGTCGTGTCCGACTCTGTGCGATCCCACAGACGGCAGCCCACCAGGCTCCCCCATCCCTGGGATTCTCCAGGCAAGAATACTGGAGTGGGTTGCCATTTCCTTCTCCAACGCATGAAAGTAAAAAGTCAAAGTGAAGTCACTGAGTCGTGTCCAACGCTTCACGATCCTGTGGACTGCAGCCTACCAGGCTCCTCCGTCCATGGGATTTTCCACACAAGAGTACTAGAGTGGGCTGCCATTGCCTTCTCCAATATGTTACTATACTTATGCCCAAATCCACAGAATGTACTGAATATAACACCAAGGCTTTGAGTGATTATCATGGGTCAACGTAGGTTTATCCTTAGTTTAAAAATAAAAGGCACCATTCTGGTGAATGATTTTGATAATAGGTAGGAAAAGGCTACACATGTGTGGGAGAAAAGGTAAATCTCTGTAGCTTCTCCTAAATTTTGTTGTAAACCTAAAACTGTTCTTTAAAGTCTTTGTAAAAGTTGCTTGATTTGACAGGCAAATAATGAGAATTATAAAATGACATGTATATTAGTTACTGTGAGAGCATGAAGACCAAAGAACATAAATGTAATATATACATGGTTATTACTTATGCAAGTCATTTACTATTTTGAGGTCTATTCTTTTAATTTGCAAGTTGGGATAGTTGCTGCAACCTTACATGGTCACTGATGGTCAGAAACGACATACACAGAGCACCTTGCACCGTAGTAGCCCCAGTGCTGAATGAGAAGTGCAGTAGTACAGCTTTAAATTATTATTATTATGAGGAAAAGGCATAAAATAATATATAACACCTCTAACACAGCAATCAAATAACAGAAATTATGAAGCAACCAAATCTAAAATGTAACTCACATAAAATGCTATGGTCACATTCATTTTACTAGTATTCAGAGCCTACTTTAACTTCCAGGTACAATGCTACTGTAAGAAAGAATAGACTGACAGAAGCATTTTAAGGCTAACTCAGTTCTAAACTAGGCTAATCATTGAGGATACTGTAATTATAGCAGTGGCTTTCTGTCACTGACAAAAGTGAAATCTTAAGAAAAAGTGTAGTTAACTAAAATCAACACAAAATAATTGTAATAAAAAGAAAAATTCTCCCTTGCTAAACAGGTTACTAAAAGTCAACAAAGATGTATGTGACAAATGCTCAAAAATGGTTAAGATTTTTTGAACAGAGCCAAAGAGATCAAGTCAGGGAAAAATATTTATTCTCACAGGAATAACAAGATGAAGAAGTTAGCAAATGAACTGGATTAGAAATAGGTATAAGAAGAAAATATTTCCATGTCCTGGCCATTATAAACAATGCTGCGATGAACATTTGGGGTACACGTGTCTCTTTCAATTCTGGTTTCCTCGGTGTGTATGCCCAGCAGTGGGATTGCTGTGTCATAAGGCAGTTCTATTTGCAATATTTTAAGGAATCTCCACACTGTTCTCCATAGTGGCTGTACTAGTTTGCATTCCCACCAACAGTGTAAGAGTTCCTTTTTCAATTTAGTATACTAACACACACATATGGAATTTAGAAAGACGGTAATGATAACTCTGTATGTGAGACAGCAAAAGAGACACAGATGTTTAGAACGGACTTTTGGACTCTGTGGGAGAGGGAGAAGGTGGGGTGATTTGGGAGAGTGGCATTGGAACATGTATACTATCATGTAAGAAACGAATCGCCAGTCTATGTTCAATATAGGATACAGGATGCTTGGGGCTGGTGCATGGGGATGATCCAGAGAGATGCTATGGGGTGAGAGGTAGGTTCAGGATTGGGAACTCATGTACACCCGTGGCTGATTCATGTCAATGTTTGGCAAAACCAATACAGTATTGTAAAGCAAAATAAAGTAAAAATAAAAATTAAAAAAAAGAAAATATTCACAAATGAATACCTAGCAAAATAAGCAAAGCAAAAGATTAAAACAAATTTATGACCCAGAAGTCTAGAAAAGTATGGAATACTGTGTTCTTGCTGGAGAACGGAAGAAAAAAAAAATCAAGAAATGTGAGTGGAACATGGGAAAATGAACAGATAGCACAAATCAAAAGTTATGCAGGATGTATGTACTTTCTCTTGGCACAGCCTCAAAAAGAAATAGACTTCAAACAACAGGAATAGTGGCAAGAACAAAGGTTTTAATTATAATTCCATCACTTAAGAGTAAATGACTTTGGATTATTTAATTAGCCTCTTTAAAGGTTTTATCAAATATAAAGAGATAATAGTACCAAGTGCACAGTTATTTTAAAGATTAAATGAGATAATGTATACAAAAATCAACGAGAAGACAATAAACACTGTCTTTTTGGTAAACACTGTCTTTTGAGATTATATAGTACAAAAAGTGTTTTAACTTTCCACTTTACATTTATGAAATACCTGTGTAAGTAGACAAAATGACTTGCTTAATAACACTGTAAAACACTGTCCTTTAAAAATGCAATTATCTCTTAATCTGATGATAGTACGGATATAAAATATATAAAATTACATTAACAAAGATACTGGTGTGCTGAAAGTAAGAAGGAAAAGCGCCTTTGGTAGAGGCCCCTGGGAAATATCATAAAAAACTGAAGCAACATCTTGGATGGGGATGGGGAAAACAAACTTTGAAAGACAAAATGAGATGAGGATCTAAGAAAATTCATGTCATGTAGCTAGACTGGGAGTTTTCTGTTATTGCTGATAACAATAGCAGTTAATAGCAGTACTCCTATGCAAGGTACTAGCTGCTTGATATTCATAGAGTACTATTTAATTTTCATGGCAATCGTGCAATAGAGGTATTATTCATCATTAAAAATTGATTACCTACTAGGTACCAGACACTATGAGCACAACTGTACACCAGACAATATAGTGTCCCTGCCCTTACCAACTTGCAGACTACTGTAGAAACTGAAATTCTTTTCAAGAGGTAAGCAATTTGCCTAAATTCACACAGTCAAAATGACAGAGTGAAAAGATGGACTCAAATCTAAAAATCCATGCTCCTAACCACATAACACAATTTAAAAAAAATTACTACAATGCTGACAAACTATGAAACTATTAAGTGAAAGTCACTCAGTCATGTCCGACTTTTTGCGACCCCATGGACTGTGGCCCACGAGGCTCCTCTGTCCATGAATGAAATTCTCCAGGCAAGAATATTGAAGTAGGTAGTCATTCCCTTCTCCAGGGAGCCAACCCAGGTCTCCTGCATTGCAGACAGGTTCTTTTACCATCTGAGCTACCAAGGAAACCCCATAAAACTATAAGAAAACTTATCTAAAATTTCCTTAAGAAACATTAAAAAAATCACACTATTCAAATGTTTTATTAATAATTTTATAAAATAATTTAATTTTAATTCAATATATTCTGTATTAACTTCAGCTTTAACACATAAAATTAAGATTAAAAATTCAGATATTAGATCTGGAGAAAACAGCTGTTATCCAAATTTAATAGCTAACTGTTTTCACTGAATTTCACATTATCTGATCTAGTTTGATTAAGCACTTAGGCGATACAAATTAAAAAATCCTGAAGATAAAAACAATAATGGTTCTGTGTGGAAAGCAAAGACTTGAGCAAACAAATTAGAACAATGCCATCTATAGGACAATTAGTAGAATGCAGACAACTAACTGAATTCTTAACCACCATCATTAGGAACTTCTAGAATGGAAATTAGTCATCAATAAAACACAGAACTGGATCTTATCCTATACCTTATAAGACTAAACATTAATAAGACTCTATTTGTAAATCTAATATACTACTATATTTCAAGTTTCTACAAATAGTAGTGAATACATCTGCCAATGCTGGCTGGGTTTTATCACTTATTAATAAAAACCTTGTAGTCTCATATTCAAGCTAAACAATTGGTATATAATACAGACTTTATAAAGAATCTGCCTGCAATGCGGGAGACCTGGGTTCAATATCTGGGTTGTGAAGATCCTCTGGAGAAGGGAATGGCTTCTTGTCTGGAGAACCCCATGACACGACTGAGCAACTTTTACTCACTCATTCTTTGACTATACAGACCTTTGTCGGCCAAGTGATGTCTCTGCTTTTTAACACACTTTCTAGGTTTTCCATAGCTTTCTTTCTAAGGAGCAAGTTTTTTAATTTCAGGGCTGCAGTCACCATCCGAAGTGATTTTGGAGCCCAAGAAAATAAATCCATCACTGTTTCCACTTTTTCCCCATCTGTATGCCATGATCTTAGTTTCTCAATGTTGAGTTTTAAGCCAGCAAGAGTCTCTGCAGTTCTTTGCTTTCTGGCATTACAGTGGCATCTGCATTATCTGAAGCTGTTGGTACTTCTAGCAACCTTGATTCCAGCCTGTGATTCTTCCAGCTCTGTGTTTCACATGATGTACTCTGCATATAAGTTAAATTAACAGGGTGACAATATATGGCCTTGACGTACTCCTTTCCCAATTTGGAACCAGTCGTTGCTCCATGTCCGGTTCTAACTATGGCTTCTTGACCTGCACAGAGGTTTCTCAAGAGACAAGTAGAGTTCTGGTATTCCCATCTCTTTAAGAATTTTCCACAGTTTTTTCTTGTGATCCACACAGTCAAAGGCTTCAGTATAGCCAATGAAGCAGAAGTAGATGTTTTTCTGGAATTCCCTTGCTTTTTCTATGATTCAACGGATGTTGGCAATTTGATCTCTGGTTCCTCTGCCTTTTCTAAATCCAGTTTGTACATCTGGAATTTCTCAGTTCATGCACTGCTGAAGCCTAGCTTGAAGGATTTTGAGCACTATCTAGCATGTGAAATGAGCGCAACTGGATGATATTTTGAACACTCTTTGGCACTGTCCTTGTTTGAGATTGGAATAAACAGAAGCTAACTTTAATTGGCTCAGTTATTTTAAAAAATTCTCTTTCAAATGTATTTTTCTTCAACTCTGTCTACAGAAATATTACTGGGAAGTACCTAAAAATATTGAAAGGTGGTGGAAGCAAGTGATAGTTCAAATCTAGAAACATACTGTCTATCTACCATGTCACCACTTACATTCTTTAAAATCCCCTTTATCAAAGATAGGGTAAGGTAAACCAATTTCCAAGGGTTTGCTTTTTGACATTTCATCATTTACCTTGTCAACAAAATTGCTATGATTCATTAATAAACAAAAAGGCAATCTCAGAAAGACTGTTACTTGCCCAGTTTCATAAAATGAATAAGCAGGAAAGGCAAGTTCAGCACCTTCTAGAATACAACCTAATATAAGTTTTATGCTTTATATTACTTTGTAGTAAACCCAAATACCACGGAAAACAAGTCAGAGTGAACCCAGAGAAATCAGACAGAAGTATGCTTGATACTTCCCACAACTTATCCCAGTTTAAAAGTATAATACTCATTAATGGCCAAAGGAAAACTGAACTCCAGTTTTGTTTCACGCATAGCTTTTATGAACTCTAAAATTTATAAGAATATACACCCAAATTAGGTAACCTTAAAATGAGATTTAACCTATACTATTAATAGCATGATTTTCCTTATTCAAAAATCCAACAAGTATATTTACGGTAAGAGACCAGCACAGAAATTATGATAAGGACTCAATTTTTAAGAAATGGATCAAAATCCAAGGTCACTATGTATAAAACAAGAGGGCAGGAAATGGGTAGCAATAGAAAATTTATCTGACTCATGGTGACATGTAATTTACATGAGTTCATATGACAAAATCAGAATAGTGAGATCAAAAGAACTTTGCAGCAGTGAAAGAAATGGAGTGAAGAGCAGAGTGGCCATGGCAACATACATTTAAATCTATGCATGATTTAAACATCGTCAAAGTCTGATATAAACATTATGGTTAAGCCTCATGATTAAACATTATGATTTAAACTTTTTCAAAAATTGCTAAAACAAGTCAAAAAGTACTTTAAGATGAGAGAGAAGACTCAGGTGGTCTATGAAAGAAATATAAGAAACCAACATACAATATAAGAAATATAAGAAACAAACATCTTACATAAGATATGTAAGATCCCAGATAGGTTAAAGATGTCACTGAAAATATATAAGGTAACCAACCAAGCTACTGAGATGAGAAGTGCAATGGTGGTGATGGTCTTGGCAATGAGCAGAGTTATTCTTTGCTGGAAAACAATTATAAAATGAGTCTATTTTAAGAGCAAAAGAACAGAATATGCTGTGTCCATTCTTTGAAGTAGATATGAAAGTCTTATAATTACCATTTGAGAACATTGCTTCTTATTCTATGTTAATGTGCTCTTTATTATCAAAAGAGTATCAGCCAATAATTACCAAATTCACCCTACTAAAAAAATTAAAGAATCAACTCTAAACTTACACAATCAAGTATCAAAAGTTGAGAGTCACATACATCCTCAAGTGTTCGATTCTCATGTGAGGTCTACCTGTATGATTTCACTGAGTACCAGTGGTGCACCATTTTTTATTAAATGTCTTTCTTTAAAATGGCTATTTGTTGAAATGCTCACACAAATCATGAAGATGCTTGTAACAAGTATTTCTCAAGTGACCCAAACCTAAATGCCTTTTAAGTTCTGACATCATCTATTTATATCTTCTTAGTCTTTGAAAGTCATTTTGTGAAGAGTGTGTGTCACTTCCTGGAAATACTTTGGTTGGCCCAAAAGTTTGTTTGGGTTTTCCGTAAAATATTATGAAAAGCCTGAACAAACTTTGGGGCCAACCCTAGGGGCTTCCCAGTGGAGTTAGTGGCAAAGAACTATTTTACCAGCCAATAAAGGAGTTGTAAAATACGCGGGTTCAATCCCTGGATCAGGAAGATCCCTTGGAGGAAGGCATAGCAACTCATTCTAGTATTCTTGCCTGGAAAATCCCTTGAACAGAGGAGCCTGGCAGGCTATAATCCATAGGGTGACAAAGAGTTGGACACGGCAGCAGTGACTTTATAAGCACACACAGTCTGTGAAGATGCTTGTGTTTGTGTCACTTGTGAAAAGGATATGGCAATCCACTCCAGTATTCTTGCCTGGAGAATTCCATGGACAGAGAAGCCTACCTAGTAGGTTACAGTCCACGGGGTTGCAAAGATGAGCGACTAGCTCCTTAGCTCCTAGCTCCTTTTTAGCCCATGAAATCAGGGATGTAATGTGCAGTAGTTATAATTTTCTGATATCTACATCTCCAATCTCTTACAGAGCTTCAACCAAGGAGATTCAATCAGGCAGTCGGTGATGGACAGGGAAGCCTGGTGTGCGGCAGTCTGTGGGGTTACAAAGAGTCGGATGAAAATGGGCGACTGAACTGAACTGAATCTCTTCCCAAAAAGTTGCCTAATGTAACAGCTAAAAATGATGAGAGCCTATACCCTGAAAACAGCAAAAGAATATTAATATTATCAAATGTGCAAGAGAGATTGTTGAGTTTCAAATATAACAACCCATGTTACTCACAGTTTCGTAAGTAGTAAGTGGCCGAGCTGGGATTAAAACCCAGGAAACCTGGCATCAGGGACCAAGTCATTAAAGACTGTACTATATAGACTTCTTGTCACAATCCATTGTAGCATTAATAAGATCAACTATAATATCTGACAAGTTTTAAAAGGTAACTTTAGAAGATAATGAAGACAGTTCTGTTGAAGTCTATATTCAGCCTACTGAGTATTAAGCCCAGTATTGATGACTACTAAACACCTAGTTTGTGTTGTTCTAAAAAAGTTATATTTCTTTAAACACTGCAATTAAGAATATGTAGAGTAATGTCATCAGAAGCTTTTTCATCATACATATGAATCAATTTGCTGTGTTAGGAAAAAAGTAGACAATTCTGTGCTTATGTAAACAAATGTACTTCAAATGCAAATATCTTGTGTTATCAGTCATGAACTTGCCACATACTTTCCCTACAAAATCAAAAGCTCCTTTTCTATTGCAATAAGCACTGTAAACTTCATCACAAGATATGTTCAAAATTATGCTTTTCAAATAAGGATGAAAATAAAGTTTATAGAAACACATGGTAAAACAAGAGAAAGGTAAGGCAAGACATAAATATAGCAATGTGATACTGTCTACTAACATATGGAAGGACTGCCTTTGGTTCTGAAGTTTTATCTTTCCTACTTTACCCTTTTTCTGTTAAATATGCCCCCTTTTGAGGGGAGGGGAGATAACAATTCTGTCCCACAATTTCATCTAGTGAAACACTGGTATTAAACACTTCAGTATTTCCAATACAAAAGTGAAGAGATGGCTTTACTTTGGCCAGATGCTAACTTGTTTCAGAAAAAGTTGCCCATTTCTTCTCAATTAAAGGAATAATTTAGTAAATAACTTCAAAAATACAGGTTATCTGTCTAAATTACCAGAAAAACAAATTCCAACATCAAAATAAACTTGTAACTTTTATAAAGCAATTATCTGCTTTTATCAGGAAACTTAAATTTGGATAATGTGTACTGAAAAAAGAAATTTCATTTATTTTTCTTTCCTTCAGGAAATAAGTTTCGGAAAAAAGAAAGCAAGCAAAATTAACCACAAATAAAATGACAATTCATTTGCAACTAAGTACAGTCATTTCACATATATTTTTCTACTGAAGATAATGATGTGGTAAAGAAACGGATACCAGATGCTTTTTAGTCTGTTTTCTACCAATGATAATAAATGATGAGATGTGATTTCACTGACTTATAAGCTAACAGCTGGATCCTTAGGAGTGTGGTATAAGTGTAAGGTATTTCTGCTATGTTCAGCTAGCATCACTTCCACAAAACACGAAGGCATGCCAAGGAGATCCTTAGGCATGTGTTACTGCTATTACCATGTGATAAGATTTGTATCATCTTTCTACATCAAAATAAAGGTCAGAAACTACTTTAACGAGAATGATGAACACGAATGGCTATTTTTTAAAAAATCCTCTTTTGACTATGAGGACTTCCCTGCAGTTCAGAAGGTAAGGAGTCTGCCTGCAATGTAGGAGACCCGCGTTTGATACCTCAGTCAGGAAGATCCTCTGGAGAAGGGAATGGCAACCCACTCCAGTATTCTTGCCTGGAGAATCCCACTGACAGAGGATGCCGGCAGGCTACAGTCCATGGGGTCGTAGAGTCGGACATGACTAGCAACTAACACTACTATTTTTGACTATGAATGAATAAAAGGTAAAGACGTAACTGTTCCAATCATGTAAACCTTGTGCATGCATGTGTAAATGCTGAGTTGCTCAGTCGTATCCAACTTTTTGGGACCTCATAAACTGCTGCCCGCCAGGCTCTTTTGTCCATGGAGTTCTCCAGGCAAGAATACCACAGTGGGTAGCCATTCCTTCCTCCAAGGGATCTTCCTGACCCAGGGATCAAACCCAGGTCTTCTGCACTGCAAGCAGACTCTTTACCATCTGAGCCCCATGTAAATGTTAATACATTCCTAATACTAAAATAATGATCTCCCTTTGATTCTATAGTTATGATACATTTTCAGTGTGTTTTCTTAAGAGTATTGCTTTGAGAACAAAACTCCCATCAGGAATTACTGGGGCAAAAAGACTGCATTGAACCTGTGCTGGTGCTTAGTTGCTCAGTCATGTCCAACTCTTCGCAGCCCATTGGACTGTAGCCCTCCAGGCTCCTCTGTCCATGCGGATTCCCCAGGCAAGAATACTGGAGTGGGTTGCCATGCCCTCCTCTAGGGGATCTTCCCAACCCAGGGATCAAACCCAGGTCTCCCACACTGCAGGTGGATTCTTTACTGTCTGGGCCACCAGGGAAGTCCCTGTACTGACCTCAAAACTTCATCAAACAAGAGCTTTAGGCCTAAAATTTACCTAATATGATAAAAAGATGTATGCAGGAAGAGCTGGTATAGGGAGGGATCAAGTCAACTGAGGAGTCTGGTTAACTGATTTTTTCTGGAATAGATTTATAACAAACATGTTCAAAATGAAGCTTTCTATTATTTGTAGTTCTATCCAAAATTTTAATTAAAGAAATGATTGTATACAAGGTTATATAATACAAGTGGTTAATAAACCACACTGAAAGAACACTAATGCTATTTTAAATGTAAATAACATAAAATTTTAAATGAAAAATAAAACCTTTATGAGTAAATGCCCTTTTTAAAAGTCTCAAAGAAAGTTTGAAGTTAAAATAGTATTTAAAATGTAGCTATTATTAAAATTAAAATGGCAAAGCAGAAATCTCAAAACTCCATAAGTTCTCCAAATGATATACTCTGTAACTGAGCAAATTACTAGACTCCCCTCAAATTCAGTTTACATTTACTTTATAGTTTTGAAGGTAATAAATAAAAATGGGTTATGTGAGAAATAGTCAATATAAAAGTAATAACCTGCTTTCTGGCACTGAAAGTAATAAAGATTTTTCCTATGGTTTAATAAGCAGTTATGGCAACAATAGCCATTATCCATAGGCTTAAAGACTCCTGACATCCAGTACTTATCGGGGTGAACTACAAAATGTGAGACATTTATTGCTCACCAAGTATCCACGTGCTGTCCACATGTCCCAGAGCCTTACCAACAGAGCAGAGCCACGCGACTGGTTCTGATTAACGGGACGCAAGTAGAAATGACCTGTCACTTCATGACTGAAACATTTAAGAGCCAATGGAACAATGGAAAACTAGACATTTTTATAAAAATACACTTCTACCATAAGTAAAAAAAAAAGCAAAAACTTATGATATAAACCCAATTTGTTTTACATCTTTCTCTTTACCTATACACACTTATTTTTGCATGCTGAACCACTTGATTTAGTTTCATTCTGACACTTCACCCTAGAAAAAGAACATTCTCCTACAAAATAATAAAGTATCACACTTAAATTTAATGTTGATAAGATTATCTACTATATAGTCCATATTCAAATTTCCTTAATTACTTCAATAAAGTCCTCTAAAGGAGAATCCAGGATCAATCAATTAATCAACGATGACATTGTATCTGGTCATTGTATCTTTTAGTCTTCTTCAATCCAGAACCACTTCCCAAACTATGTTTCTAAATTTTTTTTTCTTGTTTTGTGGAGGTCGAGGGGACTCGGGGGAGGGGGGGGGGGGGGGTGGGTGGGGGGTGTCGGGGGGGGGG
>SJYC01104738.1:0-17762 GCA_006408675.1 Madoqua kirkii
CAGTGAATTGTTTACTTGTTCCTTTGACTTTGTGAATAAATATGGGGGGAAAGTGGCAAATCCTATTGATGTGTTTCCCAGTGTACCTAGTCATGCATCCATCTGATATGGTATTTTTGTCATTAACATTCAGTTACCATCATTTTCAAAGATATTATGTGAACATTCTTGTATGATTTTTGTCTCATTTCTTTCTCTTTTCAAGGGATGTTTGGCATTTTCTGTTGTTATTCAGTTTTCCCCACTGGTCTTTTTATGATTCATCATAGAGTTGCAATCTCTGCAGAAGTTTTCTTCCTGTCAATTTAAAGATAGTGATAACGTACCTCTGAAATATTGTCATTTTCAGTTTACCTCTTGTAGTATGTTTGTCTAAGACAGTTTCTTATCATGTAATTTAGAACATGTTTTACTGGAGTTGAATTATTTTATTTTCCTTCCTTTCATGAGACTTAATTCAGATAATTTCATCTAGGCATTGGTTGAAATGTGTGTGTATGTGCCAAGTGGCACTGTCCATGGAATCCTTGAGACCAGAATATAAGAGTGGGTTTTTATGTCCTTCTCCAATGGATCTTTCTGATCCAGTATTGAACCCAAGTATCCTGAATTGCTTCCATGGTAACTCAGCTGGTAAGGAATCCACCTGCAATAGTAGAGATTCCGGTTCAAATCTTGGCTCAGGAAGATAAACTGGATAAAGGATAGTCTACCTACTCCAGTATTCTGGTGTGGAGAATTCCACGGACAGAGGAGCCTGGCAGGTTATACTCCATGGGGTCACAAAGAGTTGGACAAAACTGAGTGACTTTCACTTTCCCTTTTTCGTTCTGCATTGTAGGTAGATTCTATATCATCTGAGCCACTTGGGAAGCCCAGAGATGAATTTGTTGTTGTTCAGTCACTCAGTCATGTCTGACTCTTTGTGACCCCATGGACTGCAGTATGCCAGACTTCCCTATCCTTCACTATCTCCCTGAACTTGCTCAAACTCATGTCCATTGAGTCAGTATGCTATCCAACCATATCATCCTCTGTTCCACTTTCTCCTCTTGGCCTCAATCTTTCCTAGCATCAGGGTCTTTTCTAATGAGTCAGCTCTTCGCATCAGGTGGCCAGTGTTGGAGCTTCAGTTTAAACATCAGTCCTTCCAATGAATATTCATAGTTGACTTCCATTAGGATTGACTGGTTTGATCTCCTTGCTGCCCAAAGGACTCTCAAGAGTCTTGTCCAGCTCCACAGTTCGAAAGCATCAATTCTTCGGATCCCAGTTTTCTTTATGTTCCAACACTCACATCCATACATGACTACTGGAAAGCCATACGTAGCATTGACTATGTGGACCTTTGTAGGCAAAGTGATGCCTCTTCTTTTTAATACACTGTCTTGGTTTGTATTAGCTTTTGTTTCAAGAAGGAAGTGTCTTTAATTTTATGGCTGCAGTCACCATACACAGTGATTTTGGAACTCTAGAAAATAAAGTCTCTCACTGTTTTCATTGTTTCCCCTTCTATTTGCCATAAAGTAATGAGACCAGATGCTAAGATTTTCACTTTTTGAATGTTGAGTTTTAAGCCAGCTTTTTCACTCTCCTCTTTCACCTTCATCAAGAGGCTCTTTAGTCCCTCTTTGCTTTCTGCCACTAGAGTGTTATCATCTGCATCTCTGCAGTTGTTGATATTTCTCCCTGCGATCTTGATTCTAGCTTGTGATTCATCCAGTCCAGCATTTCAATGATGTAATCTGCACAGAAGTTAAATTAAGCAGGGTGACAATATACAGCTGTGATGTACTCCTTTCCCAGTTTTGAACCAGTCTGTTGTTCCAGGTACAGTTCTAACATTGCTTCTTGCATACAGGTTTCTCAGGAGGCAGGTAAGATAGTCTGATATTCCCTTCTCTTAAGAATTTTCAATGATTTTTTTTTGTAATCTACACAGTCAAAGGCTTTAATCTAGTCAGTGAAACAGAAGTAAATGTTTCTGTAGTATTCTTTTGCTTTTTCTACAATCCATGAATGTTGACAATTTGATCTCTAGTTCCTCCACCTTTCCTAAATCCAGCTTTTACATCTGGAAATTCTCGGTCCATATACAGTTGAAGCCTAGCTTGAGGGATTTTTGAGCCTTCCTTTACTAGCATGGGAAATGTGCACAATTGGTCAGTAAGCTTGAACATTCTTTAGCATTGGCCTTCTGTGGGATTGGAATGAAAATTGACCTTTTCCTGCTCTGTAGCCACTGCTGAGTTTTCCATATTTGCTAGCATAATGAGTAGAACACTTTAGCAGCATCTTTTAGGATTTGAAATAGTTCATCTGGAATTCCATCACCTCCACTAGCTTTGTTCATAGTAATTCTTTCTAAGCCCCATTTGACTTCATACTGCAGGATGTCCGGCTCTAGTTGAAAGACCCCATCATCATGGTTATCTGCATCATTAAAGCCTTTCTTGTACAGTTCTTGCTACCTCTTCTTAACCTCTTCTGCTTCTATTAGGTCCTTACTGTTTCTGTGCTTTTTTTTGTGCCCATCTTTGCATGAAATGTTTCCTTGGTATCTCTAATTTTCTTCAAGAGATCTCTAGTCTTTCTCGTTCTATCGTTTTCCTCTATTCCTTTGCCTTGTTCACTTAAGAAGGGTTTCTGTTCTATTCTTTGGAACTCTGTGCTCAATTGAGTGTTTCTTTCCCTTTCTCTGTTGCCTTTCACTTCTCCTCTCAGCTATTTGTAAGGCCTCCTCAGACAACTGTTTTGCCTTGTTGCATTTCTTTTTCTTGGAGATGGTTTTGGTCACCACCTCCTGTACAATGTTATGAGCCTCAATCCATAGTTCTTCAAGCTCACTATCAGATCTAAAATTTTGAATCTATTTGTCACTGCCACTCAATAGTCATAAGGGAGTTGATTAAGTCATACCTGAATGGTCTAGTGATTTTCCATACTTTCTTCAAGATGCATCAGTTCAGTTCAGTCGCTCAGAAATGTCCAACTCTTTGCAAACCCATGAATTGCAGCATGCTAGGCCTCCCTGTCCATCACCAACTCCCGGAGTTCACTCAGACTTGTGTCCATCGAGTTAGTGATGGCATCCAGCCATCTCATCTCTGTCATCCCCTTCTCCTCCTGCCCCCAATCCCTCCCAGGATCAGAGTCTTTTCCAGTGAGTCAACTCTTTGCATGAGGTGGCCAAAGTACTGGAGTTTCAGCTTTAGCATACTTTCATCAAGAGGCTTTTTAGTTCCTCTACACGCATAGCAGCACCCAAATAGCCTATTTTGTCTTACAAACTGAAAAAGAGAACTGAAGTAATGTCAAACAAAAGTTAAGAAATTTTTAAAAAAGTAAATTCTAGGACTAAGTTTCTAAGTATATTTCTAAGTATAATACATTTTATATGTCAACTTATGCCCCCGTCCTTTTCTGGAGAATATCCTTTAGCAAGAGCAAGGTTTGCCAATGAGTGTATGTATTCTTATATATTCTCATGTTCCATAAGGGTTTTCCTATTCTCTGTGTGTGTATCTGCATATTAATTATTTTATAGTAAATGCAGATCTCTATAAAAATTTTCAATAATAGTGAATTATCTTTTTTGTTTTTTTGATATTTACATTTTATTTTTCAGATTTTTTGGAGGAAAAAAATCAATCAATTTTTCTGACACTCTTTGCCCATGATCTTTAAATGGATGCTAACATTCTCTGCCTTTCTATGTATATGCCACCCATGGATCACCTTTCCCTCCTAATTTTCTGGATATAGGCTATGCTGTATTAATAGCCTCCATCTGTTTTTACAAATTGCTTTCTTTTTCATTTCTTGTTTTTCATTTCATATCTTTTCTTCTCTGTAAACATTAGGGCCTTATTGTATGTGTTGCCAGTGAAGTGCCCTTATTTTATTATGATTTTTGTAGTCATGAGAGCTATTAGGCAGAGTATTAGAAGTTTGCATTCTGTAATTGTTATTCACTTTCCTCCATTAGTATCTCTGTGGTTTCTCATTTTGATGTAATTTAGACAGACATTACTTTTGTGTCAACTAAATGTGAGTAATGGTACTTTTCACACTTTTGCATTCTTATTGAAGTATAGCTTTTCTCCAGTGTACGCTCCATTGTTTGATTTACAACCACATTCATTATTGTTTAGTAATTCAATTCGTTTTTTGTGTAATTTCATGAAGACATGCATCACTTAGTTTTGAGCTAACGTAGAAATTCATGTTATAGGAATTTTTGTGTTCACTAGTTGACCTAAGTATGAATAGAATCATACAGGCAATGAACCAGGAATTTTCTCTATGGCAGTGATTCAGAATGTTATTTTAATGTTCATGTCTTTTTAATACATGTTTGCTTTTACAATAATAAACTTGATTCCATATACTGAATAACTGCCAAGGAACATATTGGAGCTAATAAATAGACTCAGTTCAGTTCAGTTCAGTTCAGTCGCTCAGTCGTGTCCGACTCTTTGCGACCCCATGAATCTCAGCATGCCAGGCCTCCCTGTCCATCACCATCTACCGGAGCTCACTCAGACTCACGTCCATCGAGTCAGTGATGCCATCCAGCCATCTCATCCTCTGTCATCCCCTTTTCCTCCTGCCTCCAATCCCTCCCAGCATCAGAGTCTTTTCCAGTGAGTCAGCTCTTCACATGAGGTGGCCAAAGTACTGGAGTTTCAGCTTTTGCATCATTCCTTCCAAAAAAATAGACTACTAATATCTAAATAGCTAAAGAACATATTTTAAGGTAAACTTTAAGTTATTATTTTAATATTTTTCCTCACTTAAAACACATCATTTTATCTCTTACTCTATTGTCATATAGGAGAAGAGTCTCCTGACCAAATGGGCTCTCAACTACTCTGTGTGTGTGTGTATGTTGTGTGTGTGTGCTGGCAGAGTGTGTGTTTGTATATGTTTTCAGATAGTAATAATTTTAAGTACACATTTTTTGATATATTTTGTTTTTTTCTTGTTCCATTTCCATAATATCGACCTTAAACTTATCATTTTGTTTTTATAAGAACCTCAGGAAAGAAATGGCATGTATGCTAAAATCTTGCTGCTCACAAACACTTTTACTTGGTGGACTTCTTGAGACCTTAATATTTCCAGTCTCTTAATCTTTATTTTTCCTTTGCTTACCATTCTCCTTAATTTGTACATTTAACCCAAGTAATGATATCTTAAATGATAATTCTGTTTTAAGGGGAACTCAATTCAAGTATATAGTGATTTAAGGCTTCTATAAAACTGTGTATGAATTTAACAATGAAGAGAGTATTGTACAATGGTGCCTTAATCTATACATTCTGTCTCTTTTCAAGTACCTCTTTCTTTGTATGCCCGTGTATTTTCCTTTATTCTGGAAAAAGTCAAAGGCCCAATGGAAATCAGTGATTGATGTATCCCCTAGCCTTTAACCCAGGCTTCCCAGCTGGCATTAGTGGTAAAGATCTCTCCTGCCAATGCAGGAGACACGAGACGCAGGTTCAGTCCCTGGATTGGCAAGATCCTCTGGAGGAGGAAATGGCAACTCATCTCAATATTCTTTCCTGGAGAATCCCAAGAACAGAGGAGCCTGGCAGGCTACAAAAGAACCAGACATGACTGAAGTGACTTAGCATGCACACACATAGCTTTTAAATCAGAGGGAGTGCTATTCCACTGCCTTGCATTCTGTGATTTCTGCTTAGTTCCTTTGTCATCAAGAGATACACAGAAGTGAAATAAATTGTCCTTTGCTTAGTAAGATGGTCTTTGAACACTACTGCGCTTTCAATTTTTGGGAGACAACCGTAAGAAACAAATTTTGTAATGCTTGAAAGTTTTGTCTTCCTCCTTTATGGTATTGGGCCTCATTTTGAATGAATGGTTTTCTTTCTTTTAGTTATTGACAATGGTGAAGAAAAAAAGAGATAAGTCCCATAAATATGTTCCCTTGTGTCCCTAAGCATGGTTTCAACTGTTTTGTTGTTGTTTGATCACTAAGTGGTGTCTGATTTTTTCAACCGATGGACTGTAATCCACCAGGCTCCTATCCATGGAATTTCCCAGACAAGAATACTGAAGTGGGTTTACATTTCCTTCTCCAGGGGATCTTCCCAACTCATGGATCAAACAGGCATCTCCTGCTTGGCAGGTAGATTTTTTTATCACAGAGTCTGGTCTCAGCTGTTACTTGTATTATACCTCTTAATTCAACTTCCAAACATCATTTTTCTCAACTCCAAGATATGCATAGATTATTTTCTCTTCAGTCTTATCTTTGCAAGTAAGGGCTCCATCTTCATTAGCTATTTAATTATCCCCCAGTATTGCTATTTAATTTGTCCCCTTATTGCAATGTAGGCAGGCATTTCTATTGAGTCAAGTAAACATTATTGATAATATTCTCTAACATATTGGCTTTTCAAGTGGCTGAAGTGGAAGTTTTGTCCAAGATATGCTCAGGTCACTTCATTTAGACCTACTTCACTGATTTTTAATACTTCTTTTATATTCATAGAACTTTAGAAAAAATTCATTTGTGCATAGTTCCCATGCTAGTAAAGTCATGCTTAAAATCTTTCATGGTAGGCTTCAACATAATGTGAACCAAGAACTTCCAGATATCCAAGGTGGGTTTGGAAAAGGAAGAGGAACCAGAGATCAGATTGTCAACAGTCGCTGGATTATAGAGAAAGCAGGATATTTCAGAAAAATATCTGTCTCTGTTTCATCGACTATGCTAAAGCCTTTGAGGGGTGTGGATCATGACAAACTGTTAAAAATTCTTAGAGACACAGGAATACCAGACCATCTTACCTGTCTCCTGAGAAACCTGTTTGCAGGTCAAGAAGCAACAGTTAGAACCCTGTATGGAACAACTGATTGATTCAAGATCGAGAAAGGAGTATGACAAGGCTGTCTGCTGTTACCCTGTTTGTTTCATCTAGATGTAGAGCCCATCATGCTAAATGCCAGGCTGGATGAGTTACAAACTAGAATCAAGATAGATGGGAGAAACATCAACAACCTCAGATATGCAGATGACACCACGCTAATGGCAGAAACTGAAGAAGAACTAAAGAGCCTTTAGATAAGGGTGAAAGAGGGGAGTGAAAGAGCTAGCTTAGGGCTAAATATTAAAAAACTAAGATTATAGCTTCTGGCCCCATTACTGCATGGCAAATAGAAGGGGAAAAGGTGAAAGCCATGACAGATTTCCTTTTCTTGGGCTCCAAAATCTCTGCAGATGTTGACTGCAGTCATGAAATCAGACGACGATTTGTTATCAGCAGGAAAGCTGTGACAAACCTAGACAGTGTACTGAAAAGCAGAGACATTACTCTGCCAGGAAAGGTCCATATAGTCAAGACTATGTTCTTCCCAGTGGTCACATATGGTTGTGAGAGCTGGACCTTAAAGAAGGCAGAACGCTAAAGAATTGATGCCTTTGAACTGTGGTGCTAGAGAAGACTCCTGAAAGTCCTTTGGACAGCAAGGACATCAAACCAGTCAATCTTAAGGGAGATCAACCCTGAATATTCACTGGAAGGACTAATTCTGAAGCTGAAGTTGAAGTATTCTGGCCGCTGATGAGAAAGGGTGACTCATTGGAAAAGTCCTTGATGCTTGCAAAGATTGAGGGCAGAAGGAGAAGAGGGCATAATAGGATGAGATGGCTGGGTGTTATCATTGATATGATGAACATGAACTTGGGCAAACTCTGGGAAATGGTGAGGGACATGGAGTCTTGGTGAGCTGCCATCCTTGGGGTTGCAAAGAATCAGACATGGCAGGACGACTGAACAACAGCAAAAGATAAATTTGCATGCACCATGTTATATATCCCTTGGGTAATGTAAATATTCATAATAGAGGAGCCCAGGTGGTATACCCTATATTACCTCTGGAAGCAGTGGTTTAAGATCCTCTAATTCAGTGTTTGTGGCTATTTTATACCATATAAATGTCATAATAACCAGATTGAATACACATATTAAAAGACAAAGTATTTATTACAAAATACAAACTGAATTAAAAAAAAAAGCCTAATTATCTCAAACAGGAGAAGGAATATTTTTAAGGTGAGCATGAGAACTGCTGTTTCAAAAAAGTTCTCTCAAATCAGAATACTGACTAATTTTATGTCCACTTTCACTTTGAGAAAAATACTCACAGGATAAAACTGGGCTCTCAAGTATTGGGCACATGTATAAGTATGTGAATGTGTTTGCCTTTTTGCAATGGCAGGATATGGCACCCCACTCCAGTGTTCTTGCCTGGCAAAGCCCATGGGCCGAGGAGCCTGGTGGGCTGCGGTCCATGGGGTCGCTAGGAGTCGGACACGATTGAGCAACTTCATTTTCACTTTTCACTTTCATGCATTGGAGAAGGAACTGCCAACCCACTCCAGTGTTCTTGCCTGGAGAATCCCAGGGACGTGGGAGCCTGGTGGGCTGCCGTCTCTGGGGTCGCACAGAATCGGACACGACTGAAGCGACTTAGCAGCAGCAATGGCATATCCAAGTGTATATTTGCACGTCTCCATGGGTTCAACTTGAAACATAACTTTTGTATTAAATTTAAATTACTGTCCTTTTTAAAATTTTATATTTATTTTGATCTTTTCAATTTCTTTTTCAGAAAAAACTCCAGTGAAATCAGGTAAATTTTCAAAAACCTCTTCTTCCCAAGCCCATCAAAACGATGGTTTCTATTTGCATTGATGTCTTTTGCCTTTTAACCTATAACCATCCATTGACTTGCTCTTCTCCTGGATATCTACCTTCCCTCTCAATTAAATATTTATGCACTTCTTTCTAAAGTTACCTAAAGTTAACTTCCTTTTAATTTCACAAACTTCTTTCATATTTCATTTTTACTTCACTTGTTCCATACCGTTCTTTACCTATGGACATTGACTTTTTTTGTTTCTAGAGACTTGCAATATTTTCACGGAGAAATTGGTGAGCTGAAGGGCAACCAAGTTGATAGGCATATTTGCTTGTCTTTCTGAAACACATGCAAAGATAGGAGCTCTATATACTATAGAAGTGAATGAAATCTTTATACTCCTCCCTTCTTGATACTGTGCCCTCATATTGCTTTGCTTTTCTCAATTATTTTATTCATGAATGTAAAGAAGTCAAAGGTAATTTCTATAAATGCAATTCACCATTTACCTTGAGTTAATTCATTTGTGACTTTTACCTTTTTCTTCACATCCAAAGATCATGATCTGCTCTTGAAACTTATCTTTCCAACCGAAAGCCTCATCAGTTCTTCGTCATCCCCTCTTATTGACTCTTTAATTTATCAGGTTGTTGTAATTTATGCAGATATTCCTTTTGAGTCAAGGAAATTTTATTAATCACATACCTCTGAAGTGCTGACATTTCCCATGTGGTTAATGTGGATGTTTTATTCACAATATATATATTCAGATCATTTGACTTAGATTTAATCTGCTGCCATTAAAGAAATGTCTCCCTTCCTTTCATGGAATTCCATTTAGAAGAATTTAAACTTAGGCATTAAAGAGAAATTCACAAAACACAGTTTTATGCATTTATCAGTTGACAAAATTTGTGTAAATAGAGTAACACAGAAAAATTACCCTGTAATATATTACAATGCAGTAATTCAATATTCTCTAACCTAGCATTTGTGGCAATTCTATACCACATACTCTTTGCAATATAAAATTGAGTATATGCAGTAATTGAAAGCAAAATTAAACTTAACAAATCTCAATGAACTGAGTAATAAAAGCCTAACAAGTGACAAAAAGGAATCAGGACCATTTTAAAAAGGTGAACATGAGAAGAAATATTCCTGACAGTTTTTCTCGAGACAGTACATTCATTCATTTCATGCCAGCTTTCCTTTGGAGGAGAATATATTATGGATAGGACTACCCTGGTGGCTCAGCTGTGAAAAAGTCACCTGCAAGGCAGGAGCCACAGGAAACAATGTTCAGTCCCTGGGTTGGGAAGATTCCCTGAAGAACATGGCAACCCACTCCAGTATTCTTGGATGGAGAATACCTGGAGAATTCCATGGACAGAGAAGCCTGGTTGGTCGCAAAGAGTTGAACATGACTGAAGCGACTTAGCATGCATGCATGCTATGGAGGAGACTGAGACCTCAGACATGATGCATCTGTGTGCATGGGTTGTGTACCTAGGTGCAATGGATGCATGCTTGTATGAGTAAGAATGTGCTTATCTGAATTGTGAGTTAGTTTTAAACATAAATTTTGAATTAATTCTGCATTTGATTTGTATTTGCATTATGTTTTTTATTGATCTCCTCATTTTATTTTCAGAAGAGTCTCAGGAAAAAAATGGTAAAATTTCTGAAAACTTGTTCCTCACAGACAGCTCTCACATGATTGATTTCTTGAGCCCTTGAGATTCCCATGCTCTTAATCTATACACCTCTCCTTGTCTTGTTCTTTTCCTACATCTCTACCTTTCCCTCCCTAATTTTTATGCTGCAGATCCACAGATTATGTTCTCTTTCCTTAGTTTCCCTAATAATTTTTTTCTGCTCTCACTTTTTCTGCTCCATATCATTTTGTTCCCATAATCATTAGTGTTTTCTGTCTTCCTATGATCTGTTATAGTTTCATTAAGAAGTTGTTGAGATGAAGAGCATTCAGTTGAAAGGCACACTGTTTCCATTCTGCATAACTTTCCAGAACACATTGCAAGATGGGACCTCTTGCACATACCTCAAGAGTAAGGGCTCATTTCGATGCCAATGAAACTTGCCCAAGCTAAAAGAGATGAGAGGTGAGATCAATCAGATCTCACATACTAGTGAAATTTGTTCGTCCTTTGTTCTTTCAAAGCCTATGAAATTTATGTCACAGTCCATTAGACAATGAGAAATGAAGGCTTATTCTGTGTGACAGAACTTATTGTCCAAAGAATCTCAGGTGTAAAAATATTTCCCATGAGTATTCTCGGAATTTTTTTTAACCATAAACATTGTTTTGTGTTTGGGGCATTCTCAATGTCACATTTATCATTAACACAAACTGCAATTTCTATTAAATATGTAAGGAAGCATTCTATAGCATAGGGAATGTTTAATTATCATATATCTCTTAATTCTCAATTTCTCATGTGTAATGCATGGGCAACTATTATTGTAAGTTTTTAAAAAAATGTATTTCTTATACCAAAATACACTTCTTAGAAGTTGAATGACCTCTTTTAATGATAATTTTTCAATGGAAAATTTTAATTCAAAGAGAATTCAACTCAAGAATATACTGATTTATCAGGTATATAATGTTTATATGACTATAGCCATAGATACAGTCATGGACAAATGGGCAGCTTTATACTGTTCTTTTCATCTATTTCCAAGTATCTCTCTTATGAATAAGTGTGTATTCTCATTTTATGCTGAAACATGCAGGAAGCAAAATACAAGGACAAATGATTGATATATCTTGTATCCCAGAGAAATAGAATAGCATTTCAGTCTATTTCCTTGTATGGAGTATTTGCAATATTTTTCCTTTTTCAATAAGGGGTATAAGAAAGTAAAACATACACACAGCTCTTTTTTCTGATTGGTGAGATGGTTTTCAATCTTGTAGCACCAGTTCTCAGAAATATGTGCCAGTCAGGATCGCAGTGAGTACTATAGCGGTCTTTGAAAGTTCTGTTTTCCTTTCTTCCTGATATTGTGCCTTCATTTTGAATTAATAGTTTATTTTTTGATTTTATTTTCTCAATACATATGAAGGAGAAAGTTACGAATCACATTAATGTATTTCCCTGTCTACATAATCAAAGTATTATCTGCTGTTCATATTTTCTCCAAACCCCTTGAATCATCATTCTCGTTGGACTTACATATGTTTACTTTATTTTCTCCAACCTTATCTTTGCCCTGACGGTTGCCATCGTCATTTGCTATTCAAATACCCCACGTTGTTTCTTCTTTGATTTGTCTTTTTCTTGCAACCTATGCAGATATTCCTTTCGAGGCAGCCAATTTATTAAACATATACATCTAAAGTATTGTCACTTCCCATAATGCCGATGGGAAAGTTTTGTCAGGTCATTTGATTTAAACCATTACAGTTACGTGTCACTGCCATGTAACACTTCCTTTTCCTCTTTTCATGGAGCTTTATTAATAAGAAAATTAGTTAGGCATGTACTAAAAATAGAAACTAACAAAACACAGGTTATGTGTATATATATCAGTTGGTTAAAAAGTAAATTGAGGTGCTCAGGTAAATTTCTCTGTAGTCTCTCTGGAAGCAGTGCTTCGAGATCCTCTCATCTAGTATTTATTGTGGAAAACAGATTGTATAAGAGTCAATATAGTCCATGTAAATTGAAAACCAGTGTACTTATGAAATCATACATCCTAAGTAATGTCTAAAAGGATAGGGAACATTTTAAAAGGCAACCATGGGAACTACGATTCCTAAATTTTCTCGCAGATCACTAAATTCACTAATTTAATAACACTTTTATTTCAGGGAGTATACCCTCAGGGTAAAACTGGCCTATATCACAGCATTTGTGTGTGTGTGTGTGCATCATGGTCCGCACTGGTTTATTATTATGTATAAATTTTGCATTAAATTTGAATTTATTCACATTATCCATAACATTAAAATCGATCTTTCCATTTTCATTTCATGACAACATTGGCCTTGGTATGGTAAATTTTCTGAAATCCTGTAAACTTCCTCCACTCAGTAGAATGACTGCTCTCCTGTGGCCTTAACATTCCCTGCTTTTTCATCTTATGTCAGTCACTGGTTCACACTTCTCCTGGGGGTCTATCTTTATTTTTTCAATTAACATCTTATAGACTTTTCCCAGGTTCTCTTCTTATAACTTTCTTCTTTTTGTATTTTCCTATTCCTTTCTTTTCATTCCAAAGTGCTCTTTCCCTATGACATTAGCTTTTTCTGTTTTCCAAGTCTTTGCTATGATTGAACTCAGAAGGCGATGAGATAAAGGACACTAGTCTGATAGGGACGTTGTTTCCATTTTGTACCTTTTCCCGGAACACATACAATATTAGGACTCCGGTCACAGAGGCCATGTGCGTGAGCCACTTTTCATACCACTGATGGTTTTATAATCTAAGAGATGAGAGAAGACTCCCAGTCACTGATTGCAGTTAGTCTAACTAAAAAGGCATGTGTCAATTCTGATATTGTACATTTGTCAGAGATGAATTTGAGCCTCATTATTCCACTGGTATAGAGCGTATTACCCCAGCACTCCAAAGTATCTGAATATTTGGACCTTCCAGGTGGCCCAGTGTTAAAAATACACCTGCTAATGCAGGACATTCAGGTTCAGTCCCTGGGTGGAGAAGATCTCATGGAGAAGGAAATGGCAACCCACTTCAGCATTCTTGCCTAGGAAATTCTGCAGACAGAGGAGGCTGGCAGACTACAGTCCATGGGGTCGCAAAGGAGTCCAACATGACTCAGTGACTAAACAACAACATCTAGAATATATAAAGAACACTTACAAAGTATATGAATATTCTTTCATGATTCTCATGGAAATTTTCATGTATGTTACAGTGCTGTTCTTTCTCTTTTACTTTTGCAATGAAACAATTTACTTTTATTAAACTTCAGTTCCTATTTTGTGTTTGTAGAAAGAATTTAATTCACAGGGTATGTTCAATTGCTATGTACCTCTCAGACCATGAAGAATCTGCCTGCAGTGCAGGAGATCCGGGTCCAATCCCTTGGTCTGGAAGATCCCCTGGACGAGGAACTGGCAGCCCACTCCAGTATTCTTGCCCGGAGAATCCCATGGATAGAGGAACCTGGCAGGCTACAGTCCATGAATTCACAAAGAGTCAGACACGACTGAGCGACTAACAGTTTTACTTTTCTGATTTCTCAATTTTTCCTGAGAAAAACATAGAAATCATTACTGTGGGATTTTGCCGAAGATATTGTCCTAAAATGCAAATATAATACAGTTAGAACTTTAACAGGTTCCATTTGTATTTTTAAACAATTTCTATTTCAAAGAAAATTCCACTATATATTGATTTAATATTTCAATGAAGCTGTATGTAATGCACAGATTATTGGGCAATGGTGGCTTTGAACTATTCTTTCTCTTTGCAAGTACCTCTTTTTGGTTATGAATGTGTGGTTCTTTTTATTCTAAAAACAGTGAAAAGCCCAATACAAACTAATGATTGGCATTCACACATCCTTTAACCTGGGGGGAAGGCTATCATACTGCCTCGCAGTCTGTAATTATCTCTTTATCCCTTTGTCATCAGGAGGTGCATTATGTACAGAAGTGCAATAAATCTTTCTTTGATTGATGAGATGGTCTTTGAATTGTAGTCTGTATTCTCAGAATACAGCTCTCAGAAACAACTTTGGAAGTATTTGAAAGTTTTGTCCTCCTTCTTTCTGACATCATGACTAATATTGAATAAATTGTTTCTTTCTTTTTTTATTGATAAAGGTGAAGGGGAGCAAGGTAAGTCCTATAAGTGTGTTTCCCTGTGTATGTAAACATGGTTTCATCTGTTACTTGTGCCTTTCACTTCAACTCTAAGAATCATTTATCTCAACTCTAAGTTGTGAATATTTTACATGATTTTTTTCTGGATCTTATCTTTGCAACTAAAGGTTTCAAAAGCCCAATACAAACTAATGATTGGCATTCACACATCCTTTAACCTGGGGGGAAGGCTATCATACTGCCTCGCAGTCTGTAATTATCTCTTTATCCCTTTGTCATCAGGAGGTGCATTATGTACAGAAGTGCAATAAATCTTTCTTTGATTGATGAGATGGTCTTTGAATTGTAGTCTGTATTCTCAGAATACAGCTCTCAGAAACAACTTTGGAAGTATTTGAAAGTTTTGTCCTCCTTCTTTCTGACATCATGACTAATATTGAATAAATTGTTTCTTTCTTTTTTTATTGATAAAGGTGAAGGGGAGCAAGGTAAGTCCTATAAGTGTGTTTCCCTGTGTATGTAAACATGGTTTCATCTGTTACTTGTGCCTTTCACTTCAACTCTAAGAATCATTTATCTCAACTCTAAGTTGTGAATATTTTACATGATTTTTTTCTGGATCTTATCTTTGCAACTAAAGGTTTCATCTTCACTGACTATTAAATTATTCTCTCGATATTGTTATTTGATTTGTGCTGTTATTATAATGAATGAAGGCATTCCTTTTCAGTTAAGTAGATTTTACTAATCCTAGTCCTCTGTAGCCAATGGGTGTTTCAAAGTGGCTGAACTGAAAGTTTTGTCCAAGATATACTTAAGTCGCTTGATTCAGACCCACTTCACAGTCATTATTTTGTTTTTCTTCCCAAGGAACTGAAGAGAAATTTTATTTAGGAAAAGAGAAATTCACATACACAGTGTTATGCATTCCTAGTTGATGACAGTATTTTTAATGGTGGAGCCCAGGTGATATATTCTATAGTACCACTGGAAGTGGTGGTAGAGCCTCCAATTCAGTGTTTGTGGCTACTTTATATCACTTAGGTGTAATAACCAAAATGACTGCACATATTAACTAAAAGGCAAAGTACTTATCACATCATACAAACTGAATGATAAAAGCCTAGCTCTATCAACTAGGATGGGTAACATTTTAAAGGGTACCATGAGAACTGAGGTTTCTTAAAAGTCCTATCAAACGAGAATACTCATTCATTTTATGTTAATTTTCATTTCATGAAATACAATCTTTGGAAATCTTTGAGTACTCAGCCACTGGACACGTGTATATTGCGGGAGTGTGTGTGTGTTCATGCAGTGGTATGCACATGTGTGTATTTCTGTGCACATACATGTGGGTTCACTTTGAAACATACATTTTTCATTGCATTTAAATTACCTTCCCATTTTTATACTGTATTTACTTTGATATCTTTATTTTCTCTTTCAGAAAGACCTGCAATGACAATAGGTAAATTTTCCAAAACCTGTTGCTCCCAACTATGTTAAAATGATTTCTCATTGCATTACCATTTTCTGCCTTTTAATCTGAATCTACTATTGGCCTGCTCTTTCCTGAATGTCTACATTTCCCTCCCAATTAAATGGTTATGCACTTCTTTTTTTAGTGACCTAAAGTTAGTGCCATTTTAGTTTCCCAAAATTCTTTTATTTTCCATTCCTTCTTTTTAAATTCCAAACCATTCTTTACTTGTGGATATTGGCTTTTCCAGACACTTGCAGTCATTTTGCTGAGTATTTGGTGAGACGAAGGGCATTAGTCTGATTGTTATGTTTTATTTTCCCTTATGAAACACATCCAAAGATAGGATGTCTGTCACATATATCAGGTTCAAGGGACCATTTCTATGGCAATGATACTTACCAAACATTTAGAGATGAGAGATGATGTCTATCATGTGAGTAATGTTTTTCCATGTATTGTCCACGCAGACAGGCATAGACATCAATCATTAGTTAATTTGAATCTGAAGCTCATTTATCCAGTTCTCTTTACCATATTATCCAAGCATTTTCAGGTATACAAATAATTTTACATGATTCTCCTGGATAATAGTACTACTGTCTGAAGTTTGGAAGCGTTATGACTCCAATTTGGTTCTCTCTCCTCAGGATTGCTTTGGCAATTCTGAGTCTTCTGTCATTTCATAGAAATTTCATATATATTCCTTGTTATAGTTCTGAGAAAAATGTCAGAGGTAATTTTTAGGGATCACATTAAATTTTTTATTGCTTTGGATATTAGTGTGGACATTTTAGAAGTATTAGTTATAATCTAAGAACATGGAATATTTTTCCATTTCTTTGAATCATTTTCAATCAGGAGTATAATTTTTAATGTTTAGTGTATTTTGGGTAATGATGTATTACAACTGTATTTTATATTTCAGTGGAATTCACTTCAAAAATTTATCTATTTAATGGACATATGACTACTGTTACAGATAGAGTTTAAAGATATAGACTTTGCCATAGATACGTCTATCCTTTTAGTTTCCCTGTTGAAAGACAAATAGCTTATTTTATCTTACAAACTGAATCAGTTTAATTCAGTTCAGTCACTCATTGTTATCTGACTCTTTGCAACCCCATGGATTGCAGCACACCAGACTTCCCTGTCCATCACCAAATCCCAGAGCTTACTCAAACTAAGGTCCACTGAGTTGGTGATGCCATCCAACCATCTCCTCCTCTGTTGTCCCATTCTCTTCCTGCCTTCAATCTTTCCCAGTACCAGGGTCTCTTCCAATGAGTCAGTTCTTTGCATCAGGTGGCCAAAGATTTTATTTTCAGTTTCAGCATCAGTCATTCCAATGAATATTCAGGACTGATTTCTTTTAGGTTTGACTGGTTGGATTTCTTTGCTGTACAGTTCAGTCACTCATTGTTATCTGACTCTTTGCAACCCCATGGATTGCAGCACACCAGACTTCCCTGTCCATCACCAAATCCCAGAGCTTACTCAAACTAAGGTCCACTGAGTTGGTGATGCCATCCAACCATCTCCTCCTCTGTTGTCCCATTCTCTTCCTGCCTTCAATCTTTCCCAGTACCAGGGTCTCTTCCAATGAGTCAGTTCTTTGCATCAGGTGGCCAAAGATTTTATTTTCAGCTTCAGCATCAGTCATTCCAATGAATATTCAGGACTGATTTCTTTTAGGTTTGACTGGTTGGATTTCTTTGCTTTCCAAGAGACTCTCAAGAGTCTTCTCCAACACCACAGTACAAAGCATTGATTCTTTGGTGTTC
>SJYC01104743.1:0-23077 GCA_006408675.1 Madoqua kirkii
TCATCTGAGTTAAAATCACCCATTCCAGTCCATTTTAGTTCACTGATTCCTAGAATGTTTACATTCATTCTTGCCATCTCCTGTGTTTGACCACTTCCAATTTGCTTTGATTCATGGACCTGACATTACAGGTTCCTATGCAATATTGCTCTTTACAGCATTGAACCTTGCTCTGTCACCAGTCACATCCACAACTGGGTTTTATTTTTGCTTTGGCTCCACCCTTTCATTCTTTCTGTTGTTATTTCTCCACTGATCTCCTGTAGCATATTGGCCACCTACCAAGCCAGGGAGTTCTCCATTTAGTATCGTGTCATTTTGCTTTTTCATACTGTTCATGGGGTTCTCAAGGCAAGAATACTAAAGTGGTTTGAAATTCCCTTTTCCAGTTGACCACATTCTGTCAGACCTCTCCACCATGACCCTCTCATCTTGGGTGGCTCCACACAGCATGGCTTAGTTTCATTGAGTTAGACAAGACTGTGGTCTGTATGATCAGATTGGCTAGTTTTCTGTGATTATGGTTTCAGTGTGTCTGCCTTCTGATGCCCTCTCGCAGCACCTACTATCTTACTTGGGTTTCTCTTACCTACCTAGATAGCATATTAAAAAGCATAGACATTATTTTGTCAACAAAGGTCCATCTAGTCAAGGCTATGGTTTTTCCAGTGGTCATGTATGGATGTGAGAGTTGGACTATAAAGACAGCTGAGGGCCAAGAATTGATGCTTTTTAACTGTGGTGTTGGAGAAGACTCTTGAGAGTCCCCTGGACTGCAAGGAGATCCAACCAGTCCATCCTAAAGGAGATCAGTCCTGGGTGTTCATTGGAAGGACTGATGTTGAAGCTGAAACTCCAATACTTTGGCCACCTGATGTAAAGAGCTGACTCATTTGAAAAGACCCAGATGCTGGGAAAGATTGAGGGCAGGAGGAGAAGGGGATGACAGAGGATGAGATGGTTGGATGGCATCATTCTTACCTACCTAGATAGCATATTAAAAAGCATAGACATTATTTTGTCAACAAAGGTCCATCTAGTCAAGGCTATGGTTTTTCCAGTGGTCATGTATGGATGTGAGAGTTGGACTATAAAGACAGCTGAGGGCCAAGAATTGATGCTTTTTAACTGTGGTGTTGGAGAAGACTCTTGAGAGTCCCCTGGACTGCAAGGAGATCCAACCAGTCCATCCTAAAGGAGATCAGTCCTGGGTGTTCATTGGAAGGACTGATGTTGAAGCTGAAACTCCAATACTTTGGTCACCTGATGTAAAGAGCTGACTCATTTGAAAAGACCCAGATGCTGGGAAAGATTGAGGGCAGGAGGAGAAGGGGATGACAGAGGATGAGATGGTTGGATGGCATCACCAACTCAATGGATATGAGTTTGGGTGAACTCCATGAGTTGGTCATGGACAGGGAGGCCTGGTGTGCTGTGGTTCATGGGGTCACAAAGAGTTGGACACAATTGAGCAATTGAACTAAACTGAACTGAATGCAGGCTGATTAAAGAAAAAAAAAACTGAACATGGAAAATCATCTCCAGGAGACATGGTTGATCTGCTTGATAGCATTTTATTCTGAGTCAGGTGGCAGGTTGAGAGATAAACCATCCAATACCCCCTGGCCCCTTACAGAATCTCTGCTTTTCCTCAAGTGAATATGGATTAAAGCATCAGGACAAACCTGGAAATCAGCTGAGAATGTACTTCACACTATATTTCATCCCACCGAAGCTCCTTTATTTAGAAGCTGTAGAAACATTTCTTTTGGATACTAGAGACCAGAAGAGTTGTCCTTCTGAGAAAATTGCTTTCCGTCTCACAGACACAGGGCATGATCCAGCTGTGTTCCCACTTCCTTTTCTACATTAAACTTGATGTATAAATGTCAACCACCTTTAAAAACTGCAAGTCCTGAAATTCATTTCAGCATGCTGGTTCACCTCAGTGCTATACTCAGTTACTTTCAGTTTAATCTATTTCCCTCTATCATCTTTTTGTATACCTCACATATTCATAAACTGCTCATATAATTTTGGAGCCAAGGTGGATTACCGTTCTTTCAGCCAGCTAGTAAACACAGGTTTTAGGATTCCTATACAAAAAGTTTGTCATGTTTCTACAGGCCACCCTTCTATATTTTCCTCCAGGATTTTCTGTGTCCTGATTGCTTTTCTAAAATTAGTCCTCTGCTCAGTCTCTTGACCGTTCACATTTTTAAAGAAAGATAATGGACTTGGACTTCCCTGGTGGTTCAGTAGTTAAGAATCCACTTTTTAATGCTGAGGACAGGAGTTTGATCTCTGGTTCAGAAAGATCCCACATTCCAAGGGACAACTAAATCCATGAGTTGCAATGACTGAAGCTGGAGTGTCCAGAGCCCATGCTCCACAACAAGAGAAACCACTGCAATGAGAAGCCCCAGTGCCACAACTAGAGAAAGTCTTCACATAGAAACAAAGACCCAGCACAGCCAGAAAGAAAGAAATAAAAATATTTTTTTGGAAATAATTTGTTGAAACAAAGAAAGAAGGAACTTTCCTGGTGGTCCAGTGGCTAAGACTCCATGCTCCCACTGCAGGGGGCCCAAGTTTGATCACTGGTTAGGGAACTAAAGATCCTACATGTAGCAATGAAGATCCTAGGTGCAGCAACTAGACCAGGAACAGCCAAACAAACACATATACTTTTAATTTTTTTTTTAAAAAAGGAAGATAACAGCCTTGATTATCCAAAGATGCACCAAGAATGATCAAGTCACTCTTCACATCTTGAACTTGTCCTCCATGAACTCAAAACTAAAACCAAGTCTCTCTTTGCATAAACCTATCAAGTAACCTTTGAAGCTTAGTGATGAGCCCTTAAAATGGTCCTTGGGCTCTTTCAGCACACACAGAATTCCATCAAATATAATACTTGCATTCATGTGCTGAGTATATATTTTATTAATATTTATTATATATTTTTCAACAAAAGATCTTCATATATTTACTCAATATTTAAGTATATACTGAATCCAAAGGTCTTGAAATGTTAGGAGTCTACACAAAAGACAGATGATAGATACAGATCAAATATAAATCTAAATAATTCACATGATAGAGATATGAATAAAATGCCAGGAGGCTCCAGAAAAACCACTGTGATGGGGGTGGGTTGCATCAAATAAGTAAAGGGAAATGAAGAAAGAGAAGATGAAGAGAAAAGATAACTGAAAAGGATCTCTTCTTATTAACGTTTCTGCTACAAACTTCTGGAGCAAACACATTGCTGTCTAACTTCCTTTCCAGCCTGTCCTTCTAGGAGACTTCACTCTACAGACTTCAGATGGTCAGCCTCAGCACCTCAGGCTCCTCTGTGGAGGCAACACAAAGACACTGTAGGAACCAAAGATCCCCAAGGACCCACAACCCCTGAGGCTTCACTGCACCTAGATTCACATAAAGGTCCATTTCTTCACCAGTAGATGAAAGTGGAGAAAGCCGGTTTCACAAAATGGATTGTGGAAAAACAAAAGTGCAGCCCCCGAGAAAGGCAGAAAAGGCAGCACCATGATCTGAATTAGCCTGCCATGCAGATTAGTGGGGCTTCCCAGATGGCACTAGTGGTAAAGAATCCATCTGCCAATGCAGAAAACAAGGGGGCCCCAGTTTGATCCTTGGGTTGGGAAGAAGGCAATGGAAACCCACTCCAGTATTCTTGCCTGGAGAATCCCTTGGACAAAGAGACTGGGGGATACGGTCCATTAGTACACAAAAAGTCACACACGACTGAAATGATTTAGCATGCACACATGGGGATTAGTAACCAGTATAAAGAAGAGCCAACCCCCCCCCAAAAAAAAGGCAAAGAAAAGCCGAGTTGTCAATTTTCTAAAATAGAACCATAAGTCTTCCTTCTTCAGAGAGAAAAATAATCAGTGAGTTATTTTACTTTAAAACAAAGATGAAAGGGACCACATGCTGCAAACAGCAATTTTAGATCACTACACACAGATCACAGTCAAGTGCAGTGGAAATAGTTTATCACTATTAATAATCACATTATCAGTGTTTGCAATTAATATCTAGTTTTTTTAATGTAGGGTCTATGAATGGTTTTCACTGTGTTACTGACATCCTCACTCACCTGTTTATGAGAGGGAGGATGAATGGTCCCAGAATGAGAATGCCTTGCAGAATACTACAGAATCACAGTAGGAAAAGTTTAGCAAGGGTTATTAGACCATGTTGGACAAAATAGTTATTGGGCTCTTGTGTGTGTTAACAGATCAGCTGGAGAAAAACAAATCACTACATTAAACTATTTTCTACTTATCTCCATCATTCTCTTTAAGAATATACATTTTAAAAAGAGACGTTGTTATATTAAAAATTGCTACTCTGGAATTTTTGCAAGTTATATTGAATAACAAAGAAAAAATTAGTTTGCAAATGTCTTGGCCTCAATTCCAGCTATCATCTCTCACCAAACTAAAATCCATATTATCACTAATTAACTTTTTCTAGCGTTCCTCCAGTTTAGAAAAAAAATTAGTAACATAAAATGTTTCATAACTTTTTAAAACTGCCCTAAAATCTTAGAGGATGACACAAATGTTTCAGTTAAAGTTAAGAAGTTCACCCTAGCTATGAAAACAATCAAAACTTCACCCTAATCACTGATGTAAAACACAAGATATGAACAACTGTTAAAATATCTCTCAATGAAGTTGATTGATTCTACTGTAGCTACACCTAGCTATTTCCTAACCAGTAAGTAACTTCCAGAAAAACATACACTTCTGCTTTATTGGCTACACCAAAGCCTTTGACTGTGTAGATCACAACAAACTATGGAAAATTCTTAAAGAAATGTGAATACCAGACTACCTTACCTGCCTTCAGAGAAATCAGTATGGAGTTCAAGAAGCAACAGTTAGAACTGGACATGGAGCAATGGACTGGTTCCAAATTAGGAAAGGAGTATGTCAAGGATGTATATTGTCACTCTGCTTATTTAACTTATATATAGAGTACATCATGTGAAATGTCTGCCTGAATGAAGCACAAGCTGGAATCAAGATTGCTGGGGAAAATATCAGTAACCTCAGATATCCAGATGACACCATCCTTGTGGCAGAAAGAGAAGAATAACTAAAGAGCCTCTAGATGAAAGTGAAACAGGAGAATGAAAAAGCTAGCTTAAAACTCAACATTCAGAAAACTAAGATTATGGCATCTTGTCCCATTACTTCATGAGAAATAGCTGAGGAAACAGTGGAAACAGTGAGAGACTTTGTTTCCTTGGGCTCAAAAATTACTGCAGATGGGGGACTACAGCCATGAAATTAAAAGAAACTTGCTCCCTGAAAGAAAATCTATGACCAAATTAGACAGCATATTAAAAAGCAGATACATTACTTTGCTAACAAAGTAATGTCTAGTCAGAATAATGGTTTTTCCAGTAGTCATATATGGATATGAGCGTTGGACTATAAAGAAAGTTGAGAGTCAAAGAATTGATGCTTTTAAACTGTGGTGTTTGTTGGAGAAGACTTGAGTGTCCCTTGGACTACAAGGAGATCCAACCAGTCTATCCTAAAGGAAATCAGTCCTGAATGTTCATTGGAAGGACTGATGCTAAAGCTGAAACTTCAATACTTTGGCCACCTGATGTGAAGAACTGACTTATTGGAGAAGATCCTGATGCTGGGAAAGATTGAAGGCAGGAGGAGAAGGGGATTGCAGAGGATGAGATGGTTGGATGGCATCACTGACTCAATGGACATGAGTTTGAGCAAGCTCTGGGAGTTGGTGATGGACAGAGAAGCCTGGCATGCTGCAATGCATGGGTTCACAAAGAATTGGACACAACTGAGCAATTGAACTGAACTGAAGTAACTTTTAACATAAACAAATAAAAGTGTATTTAATAGGATAAATACTTTAAGTTATATACTTTTCCCTTTAAAACTAAATTGTTTTACATGCTTTTTCTTTAGGTGTTATGTAAGCAACCTATTATCTCTGAAGATCTACCTCAGCCCCTGATCAACTGTTCTCTGTACCAGAAGAAAGCCAAAGTCCTACATAGAACATGTTTCTTATGTCACATCTCTTGTTTGTTTCATTTCAGAGAGTATAGTCCACCAAGTAAAAACTATGTTTCAAAAGCGTTGACCTTTAAAAGGGGGTACACAAGGTTGGTTATGGGTCCCCAATCGGTGTCTCAGTGCAAAGAAAGAAGTAAATGCATAACTTTGGGATAAGGAGAAAAACAGAGGCTGTGAGCAGTAGTAGGCCCCCTCTGCAGATCTTTGGACAGTAGTCTGAAATAAACTCACTGAGGGTGTGGGCCATTGTTGGCTTTAAAGGGACTTATGAGGAATATAATAACTGCAATCTGGATGCTAGTCTATGATTTCACACTTAGATAATTCTCAAAGTATCCCTAGGCAGTAGATGTTAGCCTTACGACCATTTTACAGGGGCAGAAACCAAGGAAAGAAGTTAGCAAACTTGCCTAAGGTTACAAGCTGATACACAGCAGAGCCCAAGCTCCCTAGTCACCCTCTTCACAGAGGTCCCAGCTAGGCATCCACCCAACATCTTTCTCTCAATAAGGCAATGGGAATAAAATACCAAATTCTTAACTCTAACTCCCTGCTATGATACTATTTAGGTAAATTTGATGAGGGAGAGATTTCTGAATTGTAATAATGCCCTTCTATTTACTCTTTCCTGATGGATCAGATGTCAATATTCCTGATCAGTCCACCAAGAAGAAGCTGAGATTTATTAAGCCAAAATGAAAAAGGAAGCAGGAATAAGACAACCAAATTCCATAAAAAACATTTTATACAAGTATGATTCTTAATCAATGAAGTGTTTTTCTAGCTTTGGGCTCCATAAAAAGCTAATGTTAATGTCCTGTTACTTTCAAGTACGTAAAAAATAACATAAAACACTTTAGGACAACACAAGGGACAAAAAGAAAAAAAAAACAATCAAAAGAAATATTTTTTAGAAAAATGTTATATTTGAACAATGTACAATTTTTTAATTACTTAAAATTTATATTTAGTAGGATGTATAGCTTCATGTTGCCTCTGTCAATTATCTCTGAAGGCAAAGAAAAAACTAATAAAAGCTCAAAAAACAGTAGTAAGAGAAGAGTCAAGGAAGGAGATGAGGTGGCTGCCACCTCTGAAGCCAACAGACAGAAAGTTCCCTTCTGAGCTTTCATCCCATACAGTGGGTGGCTTCCTTCCAGGTGGGGACCTCAGCTGGATCCCAAAGCAGTGGTTCTCAGACTCTGTATACACAGTACTAACTGGATAGCTCTAGTTTCCCAGTCCCCTTAACCATGAAGATAGGGTATAAGAATTTTCAATTTAACAAGCTTCCCAGTGATTTAGCTTAATTTATATGAAGATTATAATCTAAGAAATACTTGGAAGAGAAACCCAGACTCACTACTCAGCAGGTGCTTCACAGATATTTGATGTTATTTTCAGAACATACACTCTTCCTGTGGGCCTACCTGTGTCAGCATTCTTAGGCCTTCTTCATCAGGAGGTTTAGATGGTGGCCAAGCAGCTGGGACTCTGCTAGGAAACTGCCCTTCAATATAATCCAGTGAGTGTGTGGATTGACTAACTGCAGCCCAGGTATAAAGTTGATCTTGCTATATTTAAAAAAAAAAAAAAGCTATTTTAACTCAATCGTGAAAAATGGAGTCTTCTTAATTGATATTTGTACCATTCTATCATAAACACTATTTATATCATAAATATATGTGTGGTAGGCATATATATAGATGCAAATATACATAAAACATGAAACAGCATTTTATACTATTCAATGTAGATTCATCACATAAACTTTCTTTCACACATTTTGTTTTCATAACCATATGTGTTTCAACTTGTATGGTAAAATTTAAGTCTCTTTCTTTGGGAGTAAAAGGCCATGTGGGTCTTCAGGAAATTACAAGGTCAGAAAATCCACCCAATCACAGAGTCTCCTGACTAAGCATCTTCAATGCACTGGAATATGATGTCCCTTTGAAATCTGTGTAAACACTTGTGGCAAAATCAGAGAACATGCAGTGCTGGGCACACAAGGACAATAAAGAGCTTCCTTGCCTTCAACAACAGAAAGCCCAGGAAACTAAATATCCTCAATCCAGGTCGGGAACAGTTTGGGAGAGGAACTATAAAAAGTAAGTGAACTTGCAAAGAAAAAAAAAAAAAACTGGACAGGAATCTGGCAAAGAAAACTCTTCCCAGCTGGAGACCAACAGAATCTGGACAGAATGAGAAGCAGATTCATAGCTACACCTTGTGCCAGGAAGCCAAGCAGGAACCTTAGAAAGGAGGCCACTCTGAGGCTATAGAGTGGCCACACCCTTGGAAACTGCCTGCTAAGATTTCAGGGTAACAGATGCTTCAAGATGCAGGCACCAATGTACACAAGCCCTGGGTTCTCTTCATGACATCTTCCTGACTCACAGGTATATTTCCCTAAACCTTTTGATCAACACAGCAAATAAAACAAAAAGAGTAATTGAGTGGTAGAAATAAAACCAAAAAATATGATGTAAACACCAAGCTGAGACTGAACTTAAGTCAACCAATGGACAGGCATTGCTATTTCCAAAGCTTTGCTTCACAAATTAATTGAAGAACTTCATAAAATATTCTTGTGTCAACAGTAAAATGCAATACATATATCAGTTTGTTTAAGCTTCACCTTTAGGGACAGTCACTGCCCCTATCCAAGAACTCAGATTCTCAGGTCTGAATCAGGAAGGGTCCCACTGTAGATACTTCAGCCAGTCACATCTTTAACATACCTACATCTTGATTAACACCAGGTCTACTAAATATTAGAAATAACTTTTCATTGGAAAAATGAGTGGTTTAATTAACATGATATTACAAATGAGCTCTCGTTGGTAAAAGTAAAGGAATTCAATAGACATGGACCAGAAAATCCCTGTCCAGGAATTAAACATCAGAGAATATCCTCATTCTGTCAAGAACAATATAAGATGTGGGCAAGGGGCAATATCAAGGATCAATGTCCCCTTCACATCCACAAAATGTGAACCTCTCATGTAAGGAGCAGCCAAGCACCTGGCAGGGGAGAGAGCTGTATGCTTCCCAAAAGGGGGACTCTGACTTAGAGAGCTTCATCATCCTAATAATAAACCCACTCAGTCTCAGACTTCATTGGCTCCACAGAAAAGAGTCAGTGCCAGCAGCCATGGGGAAAGTGGTTTCATTCAGAATTTCATCATTCAGCAAATACGAAGTTTGCTAAAAGCACTCCGTAAAAGCCTACATAAACTACAAATAGCCTGACCAGTCCCGCAGTCTCTCAACCCCACCCCAGGAGTGGAACACATACAGACCTGAAGGTGACAAAAACCTCTCCTTCATCATACGGCTCCACAAGCAGGGAATAAGCAAGCACTAAGTTCAGTTGTAGTTTTTCAAGAATCAAATGTCAACTCTTCCACCCTTTTTCTATAACCCTCCTATTCATCCTCCCAAGTTCATCTCCCCACATGTCCTAAATCAAGCTCCACTCCACTGGAATGCCCCAATCTAGCCTTCCCCATGCACAGCATCTAACCAAAGATTAAGTCCCATTGGGATCTCCCCCTGACTCCCAAATCACAGCATGTTAGCCCTGCCTCTTGATGACAGTTAACAGCATGCAATCCAGGTCAGTGGCTGAATATGTTTCTGAGTACACTTTGCCATCCCTTAACTGCCTGAACTACTTCAGCACAGGAACTGTGTACACAAGTCCTGTAAAATTCCCAAGTACTCCATAAAAGCCACTTAATGTCTACTGAATTAATGCATTTGCCAGATAAGAAGAAAAAGCAAAAGAGATGGTTTATCAACATGACAGCAGCTGGAGCTGTGATCTCATTTTTTTCATCTGCTTATTAACAAAAGTACCAGAGGGGTACTTTGTGTGCACTAAGAGGAAAACAAGGTGTCAAGCAATCCATTATGTCTAAACCTATTCACAACTGTACCATGTTAAAAAAAAAAAATGGGGCAGACAAAACTAGGATAGAACCAGAACTGCGCCCCAAACACATCTCCTAACTTTATAATACCTTCATATCCTCACCAGAAACTCAGAAACAATGCCTGTTCTTGTCTTTCTGTAGGACTGGAGTGAGCAGGGCAAATGCTACATGAAAAGAGCTGTGTAAACTACATGATGTAACTCAAACATAAATAACACAACAGCTACTTGCTTTGATTTCTTTTCTTAATTTTTATTTTTAGTACACTAAGTTTACTCATAAAAAATTCTAAAAATGAACAATTTTGCCTTTTTAACAAAGTATAATAAAACTTCCTAAACAATACTTGACATTTACAATTCAAAATCAAATTAGCATAATATTAAATATTTCCAAAACTGTATCTTTTAAGGGCTTCCCTAGTGGCTCAGACAGTAAACAATTTGCCTGCAAAGCAGGAGACCTGTGTTTGATCCCTGGATTGGGAAGATCCCCTGAAGAAGAGAATGGCTACCCACTCCAGTATTGTAGCCTGGAGAATTCCATGGACTGTATAGTCCATGCAGTGGCAACTGAGCAACTTTCACTATCTTTTTAAAAATATTATATATATATATATATGTGTGTGTGTGTGTGTGTGTGTGTGTGTGCGTGCATGTGCGTGTGCGTGTGTGTTTTAAGTGGAGGCTAATTACTTTACAATATTGTAATGGTTTTGCCATACATTGACATGAATCAGCCATGGGTGTACATGTGTTTCCCATCCTGATCCTCCCTCCCACCTCCCTCCTCATCCCATCCCTCAGGGTCATCCCAGCGCACCAGCTGTGAGCATCCTGTCTCATGCATCAACCTGGACTGGCAATATATTTCACATATGATAATATGCATGTTTCAATGCTATTCTCTCAAATCATCCCACCTTTATCTTCTCCCACGGAATCCAAAAGTCTGTTCTTTACATCTGTGTCTCTTGCTGTCTCGCCTGTAGAGTCATTGTTACTATCTTCCTAAATTCCATATATATGCATTAATATACTGTATTAGTGGTTTTCTTTGACTTAATTCACCCTATATAATAGGCTCCAGAAGTTAGATGCAACTTTGTAGAACTGACATAAAAGAATGGCTCAAAAATGGGAGAATTTTCCTTTATTCCTAAAAAAAAAAAAAAAAAAAAAAATGCATCCAAGAAGCTGTGAAGATTCTTGAGAACATGAGGCCTTTAGTTTCAGTACCAGTGTCTGTCTTTGTACATCTAAGAACTTTGCACAGATGAGGGGCTACTTATAACACTGGGATGGATTGGCCAGAGTTCCACTCCCTCCAATAGTAACAGTGTAGTAACACTGACCTTTGGCCTCAACCAGCACAGTATGTAGTTTGCACATGTTGATTAAAGATACTCAGTTTGATTCAGAACTTTGGGACTTTTAAGCAACTGAGCCTTTTCAGAACCCTTAGCTGTAAATGTCTCTTGCCTCACTTTCTTGGAGTCATCTACACTTTGGAAAGGACAGCCAACCTGCTCAGGTGCCACAGGCCCATCCACTGGAACTGGAACAGGTGGTCAAGCTAAGCAGGGTCACAATTCCCCTTACAATGTTTAAGACTCTTCAACATGTAATGCCATCAGTTACCAGTGTGTGAAACAAACAAGGCATCAAATAAGCCACCACAGAGGCAGGAAGAGTGACAGAGACAAGGGTGTGAAGGGTGTGGGAGGGTGCAACCCAGTTCCCACTTAGCAAATGCTCACTAGAAACAATGGAATGAGTGGACAGATGCAAGCCTCCTCCGTTTTTGCTCAAACAAGAATGCATTACAGCTGTATAACATTAGGCAAAGTTACTACCCACTATGCTCCTCCACATGTAGTGTACAGTGTAAACTAACTATGTGACATTCTTTCAATAAAGGACCTAGAGTTTTAAGTAGTGAATTAAAATACTGAACCTACTAACTGCTATATTAATAAGCTGACTCATGTAATTTTGGAGGATTATAAATGATGCTGGTTTTTTTTTAATACCCAATCATATATATGTATTTATTGTTCTAGGTGCTAGCTCCCATTTTCTCAGTGCTTTTTAGCAATTAGAAGTTGTTAACATACATCCTTTCCAATTTTCAATGCTAATGCTAAGTCACTTCAGTAGTATCAGACTCTGTGTGACCCCATGGACAGTAGCCCACCAGGCTCCTCCATCCACAGGATTCTCCAGGCAAGAATATTGGAGTGGGGTGCCATTTCCTTCTCCACTAATTTTCAATATTGTAATATAAAAACTAGAAAATAAGGTAGAAAATTGAGTGTTCTGCTTAAAAACACAACCACAACAATAAGCAAAAGATTAGTGTTTTGTCCTCATGGTGTATTCTATTTCAGTCTGTACATGCCACTTTCTCCATTCTTGGAGATAACAAAATGAGAGTAGAAACTTTAAAATATGGCAAATTACACAGAGAAAATTGGCTTGCACCACAACTACCTGATTGCCACAGCATTTGGAAACTGAGCCCATGATTTTAAGAAAATGATTACATAGTTGAAAGAGTCAGTCTGATCTGTTTCTAGCTGATGAGGACATCTTCTGAGGAAATGCCAAATGCTATTTAGGCTCACTAACTGTGGTTGCTTCATAAGAGATTCACTTGAAAACAGGTCTCATGGGTAGGCAGATGAATGCTTTTGTTCTGTGTGTCTTATGTTTATGTTTTACCATTCTCAATTCAGAATTGTTCATTGGAGCTAGCACTTAGCACATGAACTTTAAAAGACAGCTGCAAATTTCTCTAAGACTTCTGATGACTGAAACACAGTTACACAATGTCTAAATTTGTTTCCTTTAATTAAAATGTCATACTTAAAGTTGACCTTGATTTTTTGCCATGTTTAGTATAATAATGCTAACTTCTTACATTTATCAAAATAGTTATAAGGGGGTGAGCAGGGCTGAGTTAAGGGGCATGTCCAGAGATGGCTATGGACTTAAAAAGTCATTTTAGGCACCATGTCTGCTGATAGTAGGGCTGTGTTCCCAACTAGTTGGTTGTTTGGCCTGCGGTGTCCCAGCACTGAAACTTGCCAGCTGTTGAGTGGAGCCAGGTCTCCATATTAGGGGCCTAAAGTATCAGCCTCTGACTCCAGCCAGAGTTCACATAGGCCCCTGCTGTGTCTTCCATCAGCTTTTATGACTCCAGAGAGAGCTACAGTCGCCTCCCTTCCTCTCTAGGAGACCCTCCAAGATAGGCATTGTGATAAAAAGAAAAAAATTCAACTTGGCAGAAACAAAATTTGATATCTGGATCCCAAGTCAGAGGCAGGCCTGCCCAGCTTGAAGCTTTGCTCTACAGAACACAGGCACAAGTCACCCTTAACAAGAAATCAACACAAACAACCCAACCAACCTTTCCCTCAAAGGGCAAAAACCAAAAGGAAGAAGTCAGACAACCCTAAAGCCTGAGAAAAGGAGACTTCAAGTGGAGCAAGTCAGAAAAAGTGATGAAAAGACAGAGACGCATAGTACAAATGAAAGAGCAAGGCAAAAACTCACAAGACCAAATAAATTAAGAGGTAATAACCGATCTCTCTGAAAGAGAATTCAGAATAATGAGAGTAAAGATGCTCTGAAGACTTGAAAATAGAAAGGAGAAAATTCAAGAAACGTTTAACACAGTTAATACAATCACCAATGACATAGAAGAAATAAAGAAAAAGCAAACAGAAATGAACAACATAATTACTGAAATTAAAAATACTTTGAAGGAACCAATAGGAGAATAACTGACAGAGGAACAGATAAGTGAGCTGGAGGACAGAGTGGTGGAAATAACTGCTTAAGGGCAGAATAATAGGGAAAAAATGAAAAGATTGAGGATAGCCTCAGAGACCTTTGGGACAATATTAAACAAATCAACATTCAAGTTATAGGGGTCCCAGGGGAAGGGAAAAAAAAAGGCACTGAGAAAATTTTTGAAGAAATTATAGTTGAATCCTCTACATGGGAAAGGAAATAGTCAACCAAGTCCAAGAAGCACAGAGTCCTGTACAGGATGAACCCAAGGAGAAACACACTGATACACATATTAATCAAGCTAACAGAGATTAAGCAGAAAGAATATTAAATGAAGCAAGGGAAAAGCAACAAGTAACATACAAGAGAAAATCCATACGAGTAACAGTGGATTTTTCGCAGAAACTCTGTAGACCAGAAGGGAATGGCAGAATATATTTAAAGTACTGAAAGAGAAAAATCTACAACCAAGGTTACTATACCTGGCAAAGATTTTATTCAAAATTGATGAAGTCAAAAGCTTTACAGACAATAAGAAGTTAAGAGAATTCAGCACCACCAAACTAGCCTTGAAACAAATACTAAAAGGACTTTACATAGCCAGTAAATACAAAAGAAAGGAAAGACCTACAAAAACAAATTCAAAATAATCAAGAAAATGTCAATAAGAACATATGTATTAATAATAACCTTAAATGTAAATGGATTAAATCACTAACCAAAAGATACACACTGACTGAATGGATACAAAAGCAAGACCAAGTCGCTGGGACTTACTGCTTCCTCTGTTCCTGCTGCTAGGTTTTCTGGGTGTACAACTGACGCACCTTCTCAGGCAGATGTCAACCTTCCAGAATCTCAAGAAGGCTTGGTTAGCAATAAAGCCTGCTTGCCGTTTGGTAAATGATGCCTCTCTGGGGCCACAATTGCCCCCTTCTGGCTCTGGCTGCCCTTGCCTGCCTCTCTCCAGCGGGGGATGGCCAGTCAGCACCAGCTAGCTGTAGTCAGTCTTTTGTTCTGTGAGCGGGCCTAGGGGTATCTTAGGTCAGGGCTTTTCACAGGGTAGCTATCCCACAATCTGGTTTGCTATCTCAAGTTAGTTCCCTCACGTTGGCCTCAGGACATTCAGGCCCGGTCCTTACTCTAAGCAATGCAGCCTATGCCTCCCTGCCCAGCCCCCGCTTGCTAGTGGTGGATGCAGGCTTCTGCCCTGCTTCTCCACTGGGAGTTACTGTTGGGCACACTATCTTTGGGTTTTAATTATTTATTTATTTTTCCTCCCTGTTATGTTGCCCTCCGAGGTTCCAAGGCTTGCCATAGATTCACCAGTGAGAATGTTTCCTGGTGTTTGGAAACTTCTATCTTTTTTAAGACTCCTTTCCTGGGACTGATCTCCATTCCTACCTCTTTTGTCTCTCTTTTTATCTTTCCTATTTTTTCCTACCTCCTTTCAAACACAATGGGCTGCTTTTCTGGGTGCCTGATGTCCTCTGCCGGCATTCAGAAGTTTTTTTGTGGAATTCACTCAGCGTTCAAATATTCTTTTGATGAATTTGTGGGGGAGAAAGTGATCTCCCATCCTATTTCTCTGCCATCTTAGGACCGCCTCCTTATGTTATACATATTTTTAATTGTTAATAAGAGGGTTTTGAATGTTTTGACAAAATTTTTTATGTCCTTGAACAATTGTATTTTCCCCATTGATTAGCAAGGTGGCTTTTTTTTTTTACTTTTATTTTCATAATTGATTCCCAATGTTGTGTTAGTTTCAGTTGTAGAACAAAGTGATTCAGTTGTACAAAGACATGAATCTATTCTTTATTCAAGTTCAGCTTTCATGATCATTTTATGATCCTTGAACTACCCTGCAAAGGGAGGACTGTGTGAAACTGTGTCAAAGTAAAATTGTTCTGACTTAGAAAGTTGGTGCATGATTTTATCATAATATTCACAACTTTACTGTTTACATTCTACACTGTCATGACATTGGAAGACTCTTAGAATATAGATAAATATGTCAAATACATTTTCAAAGAAAATTTCTACATTTTGCAAAATGAAAAAAAAAACGTATTTATATTTTGGCTGTGACGGGTCTTTGTTGCTGTACTTGGGCTTTTTCTAGTTTTGACGAGTGAGGTCTACTCTTTGTTGCAGTGCTTGGGCTTCTCTTGTTGCAGAACATGGCTTCAGTAGATCCAGCTCATATGACCAGTAGTTGTGGCACACAGGCTTAGTTGTTCCAAGGCAGGTGGGAACTTCCTGGAACAGGGATTGAACCTATGACCCTTGCTTAGAAAGGTGGATTCTTAACCACTGGATCACCACTGAAGCCCCTCCATATTTGTTATTTAATATGGTTATTTTCTAAGAAATGGGACAGAAAGTAGAGACTGATAGGTAATTGGGTTCATGTAACTTTTTACTCAGGAAGAGCTAAAGTAAAAAAATTTGATCTCCAAGGGAGATCCATAGTCATATTACCAAAAGCAGTTCTGACTGCTTGCCACTTCAGTTCAGTTCAATTCAGTCGCTCAGTCGTGTCCAACTCTTTGCGACCCCATGAATCAAAGCATGCCAGGCCTCCCTGTTCATCACCAACTCCCGGAGTTCACTCAGACTCACGTTCATCGAGTCCGTGATGCCATCCAGCCATCTCATCCTCTGTCATCCCCTTCTCCTTCTGCCCCCAATCCCTCCCAGCATCAGAGTCTTTTCCAATGAGTCAACTCTTCTCATGATGTGGCCAAAGTACTGGAGTTTCAGCCTTAGCATCTTTCCTTTCAAAGAAATACCAGGGTAGATAGTCAATTTTCAAGAGACAGGGGTTGGTAAGAATGGAAGGGTGGTTTTATTTTGGATGCCAGCAACCAGGGAAAAACATAGACTTGTGTCCAAGAACCAACTCCTGATTGCTGCTCAGGAGACAGAAGTTTTTAAAGGGGAGTTTCGGTATGGACAGAGGGAGGGGGCAGGATGGCACAGTCACCTCCAACAGTCATCTCGATATCAGTGACATGGCAGCCCATTCAGCATCATCTGTGTTGTTTTGAGTACAGTTAATCTCTAGTTTCAGCATTTGTCCCTGCTTCTTGGAAACAGTTCCTGGAAGTGGAACAGCTTATGTCATAGCTTCTGTCTAGTCATCATGCAGTCATCCTCTCATCACACAGTCAGCTTCTTCTGCCTACTGAGGGGACTTCAGTATCTGGAAAACAGCTCACAAGATATGGTTCAAAATATTATCTATAACTCTTGAGGAATAACTAAAGGTCCTTGGCTCTGTTTAGTGACTAAACTAGTGTGTTTTGTCTTGTGTAAAGGCTTAGAGTGTGAAGCATAACTGGGTTTTAGGATGAAGGTTGTGTTTATAGGAAAATCATCTGTAAATACTAGCTTTTCTTTCTTTCTAATCCATTCATCTATTCATGGGCATCTAGGTAGACTCTGTATCTTTGCTCTTGTCAATAAGTAACATGAACATAGGGGTGCATATTTTTTTTCATGTTTTTGTTTTCCTTGGAAAAATGCTCAGCAGTGGATCATAAAACAGTATTTTGTTCCATAGTATTTTCTTTGAAGTATAGATAGTATTTTGTTTGAGGACTTCTGTATTATTTTCCATAGAAGTTGTACCAACGGACATTCCCATCAACAGTGCACAAGGACTCCCTATTCTCCACATCTTCACCTGCTGTCTATAGTACTTTGTAGGACAGCCATTCTGTAAGATGGAGGTGATATCTCACTGTGGTTTTGATGTGCATCTCCTCAGTAAGGAGTGATATTGAGCATCTTTCCATGTGCCTCTTGGCCATCTGTATACTTTTCTGTGGAAAAAAAAGAAAAGTCCATTTGGATCTCCTGCCTATTTTTTCCAGATTGTTTATTTATTTATTTTTTAAGATCCAAAGAAAATCTTGTTAAGATTGATCTCAAAGAGTGCACATACTGCTGTGTTTTCTTCCAGGAATTTGAAAGGTTGTTGTTGAATCACGCAAAGACGCTGAGATTCTTGGCCCCCGGAGGAGAAGAATTCAACCCAAGACCAAAGATGAGGCTTGATGACTCAGAGCTTTTGTGTAATAAAGTTTTATTAAAGTACAAAGGAGATAGAGAAAGCTTCTGACATAGGCATCAGAAGGGGGCAGAAAGAGTACTCCCCTGCTAGTCTTCAGCTGGATGTTATATAGTCATTAGCAGTCTGTTCCGAGAAGGCAATGGCACCCCCACTCTAGTACTTTTGCCTGGAAAATTCCATGGACAGAGGAGCCTGGTAGGCTGCAATCCATGTGGTCGCTAGAGTCAGACATGACTGAGCAACTTCACTTTCACTTTTCACTTTCATGTATTAGAGAAGGAAATGGCAACCCACTCCAGTGATCTTGCCTGGAGAATCCCAGGGACGCAGAAGCCTGATAGGCTGCCATCTATGGGGTAGCACAGAGTTGGACACAACTGAAGCAACTTAGCAGCAGCAGCAGTCTGTTAATGAAAGAAAGGAATATCTTCAAACTCAGAATGGCACCAGGCCCCTCACCCATAAGATGCATTTTGGGATAATCTTGGCACCAAATGGTTCATCCTGGGCCATAAAATGATTAACTTGAATCTTGAAGAAGGGCAGATCACCATACAAATAGTTTCACTTACATAGATTAGAGGAACAATATCTGAGTAAGACATACAGGTTTGTCAAGTAGATTCTGAGCCAAAAGGCGGAACTGAATTGAAGACAGAGTTTGGGCTAAATGCATAATATATTAACATAGCTTAAGACAAACATTTCCATAAGAAAAAGATATTGGTTATCTCTAGGTCTGAGAATAATTAACTTCCGGTGAAACCACGTGTCATTATGGCAACACAGTATTTTAAGAGAAACTTCCTTTTAAATTTGTATAGAGAAGGAAAAAGTATCACTAGTTTGTTTCCTCCTACCGCTTAAGAGAGATAAAAATGTCTGACACTTGCAGGCTATTTCCTCCATTTGGAGACCTGTGACCTTCCTGCCTGTTACTGTCTCAAATTTTACAGTTTCAGTATCAGGTTGAAGTTTTTGATCTCTGTTGAGTTTATTTTTATGGATGGCGTTGTGAATGAGGAATCATCATGAAGTGGAATGTGTGATTCATCTGGGGTTCCTGTTTGTCTGAACTGTGAGATGTAAGTCTGTTCAAGTCTCCTGCCCAGTGTTTTCATTAGGTTGCTTGTTTTTCAAAGGTTGATTTCAGTATGTTCTTGGTTTTCTTGGATAGAATTCCTTATCAAATGAGTGTTTTATTCTCTGTTTTTATTTACCTTTTAAAAAATCAGAAGGAGGAAATTCTACAAACTGAGTTTTGATGGTGTTTTTGTTCTTCTATTTTAAGTGGACTACAATGGATCATCAACATTTAACATATTTCAAAAGCACATTTATTGTGTAGCATTGCAAAGATTGCCTCAGAATTTGATTTATTTAGAGGTTAAAGCGTCTGCCTGCAGTGCTGGAGACGTGGGCTCAATTCCTGGGTCGGGAAGATCCCCTGGAGAAGGAAATGGCAACCCACTCCAGTATTCTTGCCTGGAGAACCCAATGGATGGAGGAGCCTGGTGGGCTACAGTCCACGGGGTCTCAAAGAGTCAGACACGACTGAGTGACTTCACTTTCATTCATTGATTCTCACAGAAAAGGTTTTTCCTGTTATTGTGAAAAGTCATGCTGAAATCCATGTTCTCTTGACCACAAATGCATTTTCCCCAGTGTCCTGCACACACCCGCTTGTTGTCTTTAGACTTTGTCGTGATTTATGAAGAGATAGATTCTTATTTCCACTTGTATAGATTCAAGTGTATCATTCTTTCTAACTTATGGACTTTTCCAGTCTGCTTTCAAAAGACCTCCATTCAAAAGGACGACAATTACAGCAGCTCCTGCATTGTTCTCTGAGTGTTGAAATCCATGTTCTCTTGACCACAAATGCATTTTCCCCAGTGTCCTGCACACACCCGCTTGTTGTCTTTAGACTTTGTCGTGATTTATGAAGAGATAGATTCTTATTTCCACTTGTATAGATTCAAGTGTATCATTCTTTCTAACTTATGGACTTTTCCAGTCTGCTTTCAAAAGACCTCCATTCAAAAGGACGACAATTACAGCAGCTCCTGCATTGTTCTCTGAGTGGCTTGACTGATTTTCATTTGTCAGACCTCATCTTCCCTTTTGGGTTTCCAAGTGGTGCCAGTAGTAAAGAATTCACCTGCAAATCCAAGAAACACAGGTTTGATCCCTGGGTCGAGAATATCTCCTGGAAGAGGAAATGGCACCCTACTCCAGTATTCTTGCCAGAAGAATTCCATGGACAGAGGAGCCTGGTGAGCTACAGCCCAGGGGGCGGCAAATGGGACATAACTGAGTGTCTGAGCAGCAGCAGCAGCCCTTCCCTCTCTCCCTGCTTCCCGGCCTCCAGCCTTCTCTCTCTCCCTCTCTGTCCCCCTCCCTGCCTCACTCTCTTGCTACCTCCCTCGCAAAAGCCTAAGGAAGCCAAGGATCTTGCTCATGCAGCCCTGGGCAGTCGGTGCCCGCTGTCCCATTCCCTGGAGTTTCCTCGGATTTTTCTCCACCCAGGGATCGCTTGGGGATTGTTTCTTCTTTAGGCACCCTCCTGCCAATATTTTACTAGTCCCCGCCCCAGCCCCCCTCAATCTGGGGGAACGCACACTAGTCTTCCAGAGTCAAGTGTTTCCCAGCCGGGAGCTAGCTCCAAGGCCATGCCTCTAGTCTGAAACTGAGGCTTTCAGCTGGCCAGGAAGAGTTCTGTGCAACAAGTACACACCCACAGGCTGCGTGCATGTGTGCTCAGTGGGGTCCCACTCTTTGGGACCCAATGTTCTGTAGCCTGCCAGGCTCCTCTTGTCCTCCCACAAGAATAGCAATCTGTGGAAAACCCGCGGACATTGGCGCCTGTTGTCTGGCGCCATCTGGCGGCCGCTTTTATGTTATCTCTTCCTCTGGCCACTGGAAATTTTCTCAAGGGACGGGATTTGATCTCTGGGCCCGAGGCAGAGTTTTGAGAGACCAGCGGCTCCGTTGGTGACCATTGTGGTTGCATGGGGAGCATGGGCATCTTATGGTCTCGCTGAAGATGGAGGATGTAGGGTTTTTTTTGGAGGGGGGCGGGGAGGTGCGGTGGGAGGATGATCAGCACTGCACTCCAGAGCCCAGGGGTGAGGCTGCCTGGCCTCTTCTAACCAGCATTCACAGTGCTCCTATAGCTGTGACCTGACCTGACTCTGGTCAGGCTACTGAAGGGGAAAGGGAAAGAGGGTCTCTTCGCTACCATGAACGTGACCTGATCATTTTGTGTTAACCTTATTAATTTTCCCATTTCCTCTCTGCTTCCCACTCCAGAGATAAGGACAGGTACGAGGTGAGGCCTGTGGAGGGCATGAGTGGCATGCGGGCTTGAGTCCTGGTCATTGACTGACTTTTCAAAGTTCCATTCTGGAGGTGCAGACCAGCATGGGCTGTGAAAAGTGAAATGGATAGCATGGCATTGGCACATTTCCTCATGGGGCCCAGCCTCAGAGCTCCATCTCTGTTTTTCACCATGTCCCCATTCAGAGACTTGGATAAACCAGTTATTTTTTGAATGAATTGAGAGGGGATTTGCCTGGTTCACTCAGCCTATGTTCTTAGTGCTTGACCCTCTGCCACTGATAGCTTATGGTAAATGATGTCAGATTTGTGATCTCTGAAGAAGATTTAACTTCAGGACCTGGGACAAGACTTGATCACTCAAGAGCTTTTGAATAGTAGAGTTTTATTAAAGTGAAAAGGGACAGAAAAAGCTTCTGACATAGACATCAGAAGGGGGTGGAGAGTACTCCCCTTGCTAGTGTTAGCAAGCTGTTTTATGTCTGTTAGAAAGCTATTAATCAGATAAGAGAGACACGTCAAGGCTGAGGGAGTTTCACCAGGCCCCTATCCCATAATATGCATTTTTGAGATAGAATGGCATAAGGTGTGTCATCCACCAGCCATGAAACAATTGATATGAATACTAGTTTGTTCAGCTATAATCATCCCAGGGTTTGAGAAAAGAAAAAATGTTAGTTTTAGGTGGAACCGGTGGTAAGGAGATACCCCTCGTCCAAGGTAAGAAGCAGTGGCTGTGCTTTGCTGGAGCAGCCGTGAAGAGATACCCCATGCCCAAGGTAAGAGAAACCCAAGTAGGATGGTAGGTGTTGCAAGAGGGCATCAGAGGGCAGACACACTGAAACCATATTCACAGAAATCTACTCAGTCTAGTCACACTAGGACCACAGCCTTGTCTAACTCAGTGAAACCAAGCCATGCCTGTGAGGCAACCCAAGATGGGCAGGTCATGGTGGAGAGGGCTGACAGAACGTGGTCCACTGGAGAAGGGAATGGCAAGTCACTTCAGTATTCTTGCCTTGAGAACCTTATGAACAGTATAAAAAGGCAAAATGATAGGATACCAAAAGAGGAACTCCCCAAGTTATTAGGTGTCCAATATGCTACTGGAGATCAGTGGAGAAATAACTTCAGAAAAAACGAAGGGATGGAGCCAAAGCAAAAACAGTACCCAGCTGTGGCTGTGACTGGTGATAGAAATAAGATCTGATGCTGCAAAGAGCAATATTGCATAGGAACCTGGAATGTTAGGTCCATGAATCAAGGCAAATTGAAAGTGGTCAAACAAGAGATGGCAAGGGTGAACGTCGACATTCTAGGAATCAGCAAACTAAAATGGACTGGAATAGGTGAATTTAACTCAGATGACCATTATATCTACTACTGCAGGCAGGAATTTCTCAGAAGAAATGGAGTAGCCATCATGGTCAACAAAAGAGTCCAAAATGCGGTACTTGGATGCAACCTCAAAAATGCCAGAATGATCTCTGTTTGTCTCCAAAGCAAACCATTCAATATCACAGTTATCCAAGTCTATGCCCCAACCAGTAATGCTGAAGAAGCTGAAGTTGAACGGTTTTATGAAAACCTACAAACCTTTAAGAACTAACACCCCAGAAAGATGTCATTTTCAATATAGGGGACTGGAATGCAAAAGTAGAAAGTCAAGAGACACCTGGAGTAACAGGCAAATTTGGCCTTGGAATGCAGAATGAAGCAGGGCAAAGACTAGTAGAGTTTTGCCAAGAAAATTTACTGGTCATAGCAAACACCCTCTTCCAACAACACAAGAGAAGACTCTACACATGGACATCACCAGATGGT
>SJYC01104745.1:0-20477 GCA_006408675.1 Madoqua kirkii
TTTTGAGAAATCTGTATGCAGGTCAGGAAGCAACAGTTAGAACTGGACATGGAACAACAGACTGGTTCCAAATAGGAAAAGGAGTATGTCAAGGCTGTATATTGTCACCCTGCTTATTTAACTTATATGCAGAGTACATCATGAGAAATGCTAGACTGGAAGCACAAGCTGGAATCAAGATTGCCAGGAGAAATATCAATAACCTCAGATATGCAGATGACACCACCCTTATGGCAGAAAGTGACGACGGACTAAAAAGCCTCTTGATGAAAGTGAAAGAGGAGACTGAAAAAGTTGGTTTAGAGCTCACCATTCAGAAAACGAAGATCATGGCATCTGGCCATCACTTCATAAGAAATAGATGGAGAAACAGTGGAAACAGTGTCAGACTTTATTTTCTGGGGCTCCAAAATCACAGCATATGGTGAATGCAACCATGAAATTAAAAGATGCTTAGTCCTTGGAAGAAAATTTATGACCAACCCAGACAGTATATTCAAAAGCAGAGACATTACTTTGCCGACTAAGGTCCGTCTAGTCAAGGCTATGGTTTTTCCTGTGGTCATGTATGAATGTGAGAGTTGGACTGTGAAGAAGACTGAGCACTGAAGAATTTATGCTTTTGAACTGTGGTGTTGGCAAAGACTCTTGAGAGTCCCTTGGACTGCAAGGAGATCCAACCAGTCCATTCTGAAGGAGATCAGCCCTGGGATTTCTTTGGAAGGAATGATGCTAAAGCTGAAACTCCAGTACTTTGGCCACCTCATGTGAAGAGTTGACTCATTGGAAAAGACTCTGATGCTGGGAAGGATTGGGGGCAGGAGGAGAAGGGGACGACAGAGGATGAGATGGCTGGATGGCATTTCACTGACTCGATGAACATGAGTCTGAGTGAACTCCGGGAACTGGTGATGGACAGGGAAGCCTGGCATGCTGCAATTCATGAGGTCGTTAAGAGTCAGACATGAGTGAACGACTGACCTGAACTGAACTAGGTGGAACGATTTTGAAGAAAGGCAAATTCCAAAGGAAATACGTAAGTTTATTAACATAGCTTAAGAAAACCATTTCCATACAGCATTTGTTTCCTCTTGCCTCTTAAGGGAGAGATAAACAAAAATGTCTAACACTTGCACCCTATTTCCTCCCTTTGGAGAACCCTGGCCTTCCTGCCTGTTACCCTCTCATCTCCACAATACCTGGGTCTACCATATGGCCCTGAAAGCTCTGGGGCTGGTGGTAATGGGGTAGTACTGGGAACTTGTTGTCAGAGTGAGGTCCCAGGGGCCCCTTGCTACTTGTGGATAGACCGTATTGCTGGGCATAGTAATTTTTTCACCCAAGGTGAGCATTTTTTTGCTGCCAGGTAGGTGTTGGCTTGGTGTCTGTTGGCAAGCAACTTTGATTTCTGGGCATGCACTGGGCTCTAGACTTAACTATCAATTTATACCAGCTCTATTTTCACTTTCTTGGCTCCCCCTGAGCCCGAGTGCTGGTTCTTGAGGGTGTATCTGACAACCTGCAGTGCAGTTGATAGCAATGCAAGGGAAGTAAAGCCATGCATAGTGGATTTTCTATCCAGTGTGCTCCCTACCAGAGGCACCTGGTAGTGACTGAGACAGCTCTATCACAGAGATTCCATGCATTAGGTATAATCTTCCTGGGGTTGTTGGGCATGCTCACCTGAGAAAAGTTGACTGGTAAGGCTGAAGCAGACTCTGTCAGTAATTGTTCTCATTAGACCTCTATCTGGGAGGTTTTATGCACCATGATTATGTGTTATACTGATGATGAGCTCTCTGAGGATGTGTCTGAGCCATTCTAGATGATGGATGAACTCATGTTAGCAGGGATTTTTTTTTTCTCCTTGCCCATGGTCCCTCACCTTGCCTTTCTACCTCCTGGTGTGTAGAAAGCAGGGGTGTGGAGTATGGTGTGATTTCAGCCTTCCAATATCTGTCTAATGGCATTTACAAAGCTAAGGTCCTCTGATGCCTCACCCTTCACTTTCTTGGTTTGTGTTTTTTGAGTGGTTCTTCCCACCATGAAGAGGGCTGGGCCCCAGTGTTGTGTGCCCCATCAGCCCACAAATGTGTTTTACTGACCTGCTTGTGATTTTCCTGAAGGGTTCCAGGTCTTCCCTCAGATGCTTGAGACTGGGTGGTGGTATTTTCTCTTCTCATTGATCCTCTCCTGTTTGAACTGTAGTGGGGCACTCTTTGAGTTTCTTTCTTAGAGATCAAGATAATGAAACACACTTGCCCCACTTGTGAGGCAGGTGCTTCATTACGGTCATCCCTACTGTGTGGCAAGGGCAATGGACTTGGCTGGATGGGTGCTGTGAGTCCCTCTTTGCCATGGTTATATATGGACACATGAACAATAGTGTAGGGCAGGCAATGCAAAGAGGTCTTAGACTTCAAGCAGACCCAGATGAGTCAGAGGCAGTGCTTCCCAGCCTTCACTATGAGGTCTCAGATTGGTCCATTGATTACTTCTGCTATGAATTACTCCAGACCCAACTATGCCCTGGCACCTGTTGAAGTGCCTCTGAGAGTCTCACTGGGAAATGGTAATGATTGGAGAGTGTGTGCCTTGGTGGGAAAAGACCTCTGTAGTGATCTGAGAGCTATTGCAGGGGGGGCGGTACTGAACCCTTAATGTGCTGCACTTTCAAAATGTGTAGTACCCATGGGTGAGGTGCCACTGCCAGTGAGCAAAGCTTGCTAATTTCCCCTGTGATGACTCCTTGGTGCAGCTGACTACCACCTCCCTCTAATCACTATAGTCGGTGCTTTCCTCCAATGAGTCAAGGAGGGTCCCTCATGCCTGGTGTCTGGCACAGGCATGGATATATGTGTGTTGCCCAGGTTGTGTCCTAAGGGAGAATGCTCATTTTCAATTTATCTGTTCCCTCACTAACCAGGTGTCTTTCTTTGGCAGCTGATTAGCACTGGGATTACTTCTGATATGTGGAAGAGTAGATGCCCCCACACTGACTGCTTTTCCAGTGCCTAGTCTATATACCAGACTTAGTCACCTTTCTGCCTCTGCATACTGGTTGCTGATCCCAGTACTATGGCCTGATACATCTAACTCCCCCCAGTATCATCTTGGCTTCAGTGTCCTTTTGCTATTTGTAGAGTGTTGGCAGCACATGGGAGTGAATCTCCTACTCTGCCTTGACCCACTCTTGTAAGGCAAACCTGAGTGTCAGTGTGAGTTTGGCTGTAGTTACTGGTTTTAACCAGCCACAGTGGACATACAAATCTATCACACTAACTAGGTGAGCATGACTGGAAGCTGGTCTTGGTATAATAATCTGGTGCCTTAGTCCTCTTCTCATGCCACATAGGGGGTTGTACCTGGGTTGCACTAAGGCACAATCTCAGTTCAGTTCAGTCACTCAGTCGTGTCCAACTCTTTGCGACCCCATGAACTGTAGCATGCTAGGCCTCCCTGTCCATCACCAACTCCCGGAGTTCACTCAAACTCACGTCCATTGAGTTGTGATGCCATCCAGCATCTCATCCTCTGTGATCCCCTTCTGCTCCTTCCCCCAATCCCTCCCAGCATCAGAGTTTTTTCCAATCAGTCAGCTTTTCGCATGAGGTGGCCAAAGTACTGGAGTTTCAGCTTTAGGATCAGTCCTTCCAAAGAACACCCAGGACTGATCTCCTTTAGGATGGACTGGTTGGATCTCCTTGCAGTCCAAAGGACTCTCAAGAGTCTTCTATAACCACAGTTCAAAAGCATCAATTCTTTGGCACTCAGCTTTCTTCACAGTCCAACTCTCACATCCATACATGACCACAGGAAAAACCATAGCCTTGACTAGACAGACCTTAGTTGGCAAAGTAATTTCTCTCCTCTTGAATATGTTACCTAGGTTGCTCATGGGCTTCCCTGGTGGCTCAGTTGGTAAAGAAACTGCTTGCAATGTGGGAACCTGAGTTCAATCCCTGGGTCTGGAAGACCCCTTGGAGAAGGAAATGGCGATCCACTGCAGTATCCTTGCCTGAAAAATCCTATGGTCAAAGGAGCCTAGCAGTCTACATTCCATGGGGTTGCAAAGAGTCGGACATGATTGAGCAACTTCACTAGGTTGGTCATAACTTTCCATCCAAGGAGTAAGTGTCTTTTAATTTTATGGCTTCAGTCACCATCTGCAGTGATTTTGAAGCCCCTCAAAATAAAATGTGACACTGTTTCCACTGTTTCCTCATCTATTTCCCATGAAGTGATGGGACCAGATGTCATTATCTTAGTTTTCTGAATGTTGAGCTTAAGCCAACTTTTTCAGTCTCCTCTCTCCCTTTCATCAAGAGGCTTGGGTGGTGTCATCTGCACATCTGAGATTATTGATATTTCTCCTGGAAATCTTGATTCCAGCTTGTGCTTCTTCCAGCCCAGTGTTTCTCATGATGTACTCTGCATATAAGTTAAATAAGCAGGGTAACAGTATACAGCCTTGACGTACTCCTTTTCCTATTTGGAACCAGTCTGTTGTTCCATGTCCAGTTCTAACTGTTGCTTCCTGACCTGCATATAGGTTTCTCAAGAGGTAGGTCAGGTGGTATGGTATTCCCATTTCTTTCAAAATTTACCATAGTTTATTGTGATCCACACAGTCAAAGGTTTTGGGATAGTCAATAAAGCAGAAATAGATGTTTTTCTGGAACTCTCTTCCTTTCTCCATGATCCAGCGGATGTTGGCAACTTGAACTCTGGTTCTTCTGCCTTTTCTAAAACCAGCTTGAACATCAGGGAGTTCACGGTTCATGTACTGCTGAAGCCTGGCTTGGAGAATTTTGAGCATTAGTTTACTAGCATGTGAGATGAGTGCAATTGTGTGATAGTTTGGGCATTCTTTGGCATTGCCTTCCTTTGGGATTGGAAGGAAAACTGACCTTTTCCAGTCCTGTGGCCACTGCTGAGTTGTCGAAATTTGCTGGCATATTGTCTGCAGCACTTTCACAGCATCATGTTCCAGGATTTGAGATAGCTCCACTAGAATTCCATCACCTCCACTAGCTTTGTTCATAGTGATGCTTTCTAAGGCCCACTTGACTTCACATTCCAGGATGTCTAGCTCTAGGTGAGTCATCACACCATCATAATTATCTGGGTCATGAAGATCTTTTTTGTACAATTCTTCCGTGTTTTCTTGCCACCTCTTCTTAATATGTTCTGCTTCTGTTAGGTCCATATCTTTGCATGAAATGTTCCCTTTGTATCTCTAATTTTCTTGAAGAGATCTCTAGTCTTTCCCATTCTGTTGTTTTCCTCTATTTCTTTTCACTGATTGCTGAGGAAGGCTTTCTTATCTTTTCTTGCTATTCTTTGGAACTTTTCATTCAGATGCTTATATATTTTCTTTTCTCCTTTGATTTTCACTTCTCTCACATCTATTTGTAAGGCCTCCCCGGAGAGCCATTTTACTTTTTTGCGTTTCTTTTTCTTGGGGATGGTCTTGATCCCTGTCTCCTGTACAATGTCACAAACCTCCATCCATAGTTCATCAGGCACTCTATCTATCAGATCTGGTCCCTTAAATCTATTTCTCACTTTCACTGTATAATCTCACCTTGTATAATTGAGAATTGTCTGTAATCCTTATTTTCAGTCCTGTAGTCAAGAAGCCCAGTAAACTCTTGCTTCCGTCCTTGGCTTAGTGGAACCTCCTTCATAACAGTAAGGGGTACACTGTCCCCTTTCTCAGGTCTCTCCAGGGCACTTGAAGTGGATGAAGGGTGGGTGGGGGTGTTTGCTACGGCCATCAGGCTGCAGCTGAAAAAGACCAGAATGGCATGAGCTGCCATCTGAGATGCTGGCCCATCATGACTCTGGCAGTAGACTTGAGTTCCCAACAAATCAAAGCTTTGGGAGTGGGAGTATGGGTCGTGCTGGGGGAGGGCAGGGGAGTGGACCAGGACTGCTTCCTTCTTTTTCTGAGGCCTTCATCCTTCTTTGTCTGATCCTTCCTCCTGATTGCCTCCTCCTTCTCCTCTCTGTCCTCTGTCTCTTTAAGAAAGTACACACTCTTTCCAAGTCCCATTGTTGGCACAGGTCAAGTCATCATTCTGTCCAGAACGTCCATGCTTCCTTCCTGGCTGAGTGGAAACTCCTTTGTAAGAGTAGTAGGTACACTGTCCCCTTATGCAGGTCTCTCCAGGGCACTTGGGCTGCGGGTGGGCTAGGGAGCTGCGGGCATCAGGCTCCACTTGAAAAAGGGACATTAGCTCTGCCAAAGGGCATGAGCTGCCATTCGAGATGCTGGCCAATCATGTCTCTGGCAGTAGCCTTGAGCTCCAGGCAACTCAAAGCCCTGGGGGCAGTGGACTGGGACTACTGTAGGGAAAGGACACCAGGAGGGCAAAGAGGAGTTGGGAGGGATGTGGGAAATGGAGGCAAGGAAAGCAAGGGATCTAGGTGGAGGCACTGGAGAGAGTGTCCAGTGTCCGAGAATGCCTGGGAGGAGCTGTCAGAGGCAATTAGGGCCAAGGTATGTGTGGGATGTGAAAAGGTGGGAAAATCCAGAGCGTTTTGGAAGGCAAGGCAGGCTGGGAAAGGGAGCATGGGCAACAACTTCAAAGGGACCTAGGGGAATTCCTGGGAAATTAGGATTCTGTGCACTGCTGACAGCACTGAGGCCAGGGTTGATCCCAGCTGCTGAATTGGCAGGGCCACAGATCAAAGACCTGAATGGCTCACCCAGCCCAACATGGACCTTGGGGGGTCTGTGGAACAGGCTGTGCCCGTGAAACCCCACTCACTCTACAGGATTCTTTCCAGGTTCTCTGCTTGGAAAGAGGCAAGGGACGTCCCTTCCATCTAGGCATCCACCTCTATTTACATAAATAGAGGCGGAGGCGCCTCACACTCTCCAAAGTCCTGAGCTGCTGGGTCCTGGCCTGCTAGTCCAGCAGTCTGCAGAGTCCTTGTGGGTCTCTCACCATACCTTCATCCGGCTACTCCAGCACCTCAAGTGATGGGTTCACCCTCAGTCCCTGGGGTTAGGATTAGGGTTAGCCCCAGCCCCCCAGCCTTAAAAGATCGGCAAGCCTCCTAGATGAGCTCTTGGTGGCCACAGGAGTCCCGAACATGCAGGTGCCTTCTCCAGGGGTCTCTGCCGATGCAGAAGTGCACAGTGCCCTCCCAGGTGCACTCAGCTTCCTAGATGAGCCCTTGATGGCCACCAGCATCCCAGATATGCCGGGGCCTTACACACGGGCCTCTGTAGTCACAGGACAACAGCCAGCTCTCATTAGCACATCCAGCCTCTTAGAGGAAATCTTGGCTGCCACGGGCAGCCTGGACATACCAGGGCTTTACCTGGGGCCCTCTGCCGATGCACAAGCCTGGGCCCATGGTTCCCAGAAGTCAGATGTGCCCAAAGAAGCATCATTTGTTCATTTTGCTCCTTTGGCACACACATGGCATCTCCTTTCTCTTTTCTGTGATGATGGTGTTGGTTGAGGTGGCAGGGGAAGGAGGGATTAGGATGGGACCCTCTTTCCTCATCTTCCTGTAGAAATGGAAGTTGAGGAGCTCTGTGGCTTTGCCACCTTCAGTGGCTTTCTCTCTACAATGGCCTAGTGCCTTCTGTCTTCTGACATGTGTTGTATGTTGGGCTTCACTTTGGCTTCCTTCCTTTTCCTTTGCTATGGTCCGTGGTCATGTTAGCCCCAAGAAGCCAGGTGCCCTCCCAATAGCATTGTGATGAAGGGAAATCTGAGAGAAGCCCCATCGAGACGTCTCCCAGGCATCTCCCCAGTTGGGAGGAAAAATGTGACTGGATACTATTGTGGTCTTCGGTGAGTGGGAGTTCTTGCCACCTTTGTTTTGGGGCTGGGATTGGTTTCCTTTCTGCTTGCTCTTGTTTCTTGGATTCTAGTGTGGGTGGGGGTGGGGTGGGGGATTTCTCCACCACCCTTTCCTCTCAGCCTGGCTGTCAGGGTATAGACAAGTGACTTCCAAATGCACACCCATTCCTGGGTTACCAGCTTTGCTCAGGCACAGGAGCAACTAGGCTCGGCAGGGAGCATTCTTGGGTTCCTCCATCAAGTCCTCCCCCACGTCCTCTGAGACTTTTCCCTTTCTGCTCTTGCACAGGCCCCATTGCCACAGGATCTCAAAGGAGAAGGCTCGTTCTGAAGTTGAGCTGGAAGGACACCCTGCAAGTGCTCTTTCAACAGAACCCCTACCCTGGGATAGCGACCAGAGAATGACTGGCCCAAGAGCTTGGCATTGCTGAAAGCAGAGTTCAGGTAGGCCACCATCTTTCCACCTGTCCTCCTTTTCAAGCTCTCCATGCTGATCCAAGTCAGCTGAAAGCATCTGGCGGCCTTTCTCTTGAGAAGGAATTCTCTCTGTTTGCCCCAAGTCTGCTTTCAAAACCAACGAAGAAGACAGTTAAATTAGCGACCAGAGAATGACTGGCCCAAGAGCTTGGCATTGCTGAAAGCAGAGTTCAGGTAGGCCACCATCTTTCCACCTGTCCTCCTTTTCAGGCTCTCCATGCTGATCCAAGTCAGCTGAAAGCATCTGGCGGCCTTTCTCTTGAGAAGGAATTCTCTCTGTTTGCCCCAAGTCTGCTTTCAAAACCAATGAAGAAGACAGTTAAAATAGAGCTGATCGCCTTCTGAAAATGAGTCCCAAGATGGGGAAGGGGCAACAAGGTGCACACCCAAGCCACCATTGCCACCTCTTCGTCCTCAGTCTTCCTCTCAAGGTAATTTACCCAGCGTTCTGCAAAGGCTTGTCCCACAGAGGGGGTCCTGAACCCTGCCCCACTTGCCAGAGTATTCTTTCTGCTGGTAGATGACCAGTGGAGGCCCAGAAACACCAAAGAGGGAAGAAACAGGGCCATCTGGTTGTTGCACCCATCAGTGACCAGATAGCAGGACCATGCCCTCAGTCCATGGGGACAGGCAGCACTATTGCCTCTTTGCAAGCCCTCCCCAGCCCCTGTCGGGAACATTAGCCTCTGGCTGCCCAGGCAACCTTGGCAGAGAAGCATGCTTCAGACCAGAGGAGGAAGGAGACACACAGGGACATGCATCTGTGTGGAGTGTGCATTTGTGCATGTGTGCACGCACATATCCACGATGGATCTAGGTATGTGATCCATCTGTGGGTGTATTCCTTAGAGCCCTGCCCCAGCTACAGAGCCACCTGAAGTGATTCAAGTGTGTAGGACTCTCCATCCCCTCCACACCATCTAGAGTATCTGTGCTATAAACATTCCACGGGCCTTAAAGTCCTCTCCTCTCAGTGTGTTCTTTCTTTGGTAGAACGCTCTGCCAGAGAAGCCAGGAGAAAGGGCACAGTCATCTCTCCTTCTCAAACAACATCCTTGTGCAAGCCTTCACGAGTGATCACTTTCCAGGGTTTGTCACCAGGGAAGAACTGGCTCCTCAGACGGGAATCCCAGAACTTCGAATCCAGGTAAGTTCTCCACCCAGCGCATGGACCCAAGACATGGCCCAAGAGAAAGGAGAGTTCAGCTCTGCCAAGTGTCTGGAGTTAGATACATTTAAGCTTGGGCTAGGGAAGAGGGGGCCAAAAGTTGGTGGACTGAGTGGTGGGTTTTGGGCCTCTTGTGGCCGTGCAGGCACCCTTCATTTCCCAGGGCCAAGGGATTCATTTGCAGAAAATGGCCCTGCAGAAGTCACCCTGGGCCTGAAGACCAGAAGGCGGGCAGCCAGGCCGGCTATTGAATGGGCGCTGCAGAGGCGCCAGCACGTTGATCTGTACAGTCATGACTTCTGATGTGCCTGTCTGCCTTTCACTCCCCTAAATATGGTTTCAAAATTGAAGTCTTTGGCACCCCCAGCATCAGCCACGACTACTCCTGTTCCAGAGGACTGAAAGGTCCTCCTGCTGTCCATAGCACCTCTCCTCCCCTTCACCCCCCTCAGCCACAGGAGAGCATGCCACTCTTGGCTGCAGCCACTCTTTTGGGCGCTCCCACTTTCTGGATGCCGGGTACTGCCTCTGGGGTCTGTGTGGGCCAGCCATTGGTGATCTTCATGGTCCAGCCCAGCCCAGTGGATCTCCAGCCAAGTGGCAAGCCACCACCTCCTCCCCAGGTAGCAGTTCCCTGGACCAAGTGCTCCCTTGCTGTCACGGCCCCTTGGCAGCCTGGGCCAGGGGCCATTCTGACCCCAGGACAGCATGAGACACACATCCCGTGGTGGCCGGAATCACACTTTGGTGAAGGCACGGCCCCTTTACTAGAGCCACAGCCCCATCCGCCCAGCTTCCAAGCTCAACAAGCCTCCTAGATGAGCTCGTGGCTGCCACAGGAGACCTGCACACGCAGGCACCTTCCCTGAGGGCTGCTGCAGATGCAAATGCTCATTCTGCACTCCCAGTCTCACCCAGCTTCCTAGAGGAGCTCTTGGCCGCCTCGGGCATCCAAGACATCCTGGCGCCTTCCCTTGGTGTCTGCTGCAAATGCAGGGTCACACCCTGCCCTCCCAGGTGCATACAACTTCCTAGATGAACTCTCGTCAGCCACGCATGTCCCGGACATGATGGGGCCTTCCCTGGGGCCATCTGCAGATGCACCAGCATACCTCACCCTGCCAGGCTCATCCAGGCTCCAAGATGAGCTCCTAGCTGCCACATGCATCCCAGGCTCACTGGGGCCTTCCCTGGGGTCCCCACTGTCATCACAGGGTACTGTCCAGCCCTCCCTGGTCACCCAGCCTCCTAGAGGAAATCATGGCTGTCACGGCCATCCAGGAAACACCCTGGTCTTCACCGGAGTCTTCTGTGGAAGAAGTAGTTAAGGCAATCCTGGAAGCACTCCTCACTGAGGATGATAACCAGGCCGTCCCAGACACGCTTCCAGGCTCCACAGCCCTTCATGCTTGCAGGGAGAGGAAGGAAGGGACACCTTCTTCAGATTTCCTTGACTGGAATGCAGGCCCATGGAGCTCGGGGAAGTGGGTGGTATTGGGTGGGGGGAAGAGAGAATACAACGGGATGTCTACCAACAACTTTGGGGACAACCCTGAGAGGTATTGCAGTGAATAAGAGGGTGCCTATGAAGGGACATGCCATGGAGTGAATAAAGAAACCCTGTGCCTCACTAAGGTACTTCTGGTCTGGCTCTTGTGTTTTCTGGTCCTGTCTTGCAAGCAGTCCACACAGGAGAACTCCTCTATGCCAGGGGTAGCACAGGAAGGAGTGGGAGATAGGGCAGTGGGAAGGTGGAAGGCTGGGAGGTGCAGGTGGGAAGGGGTGAGGGTGGGTCGAGGGAGAGAGTAGCAGTGAAGGGTGAGAGTTGAGAAAGGCTGAGTGGGAGAGGGAGGAAGGGAGAGAGGGAAGGGGGGCAGGGAGAGTTGGGGAGGGAGGGCTGAAGAAGGGGGTCGGGGGAGGGGTGTGCAAGCCCCGTCTGGGACTCAGCTTCAAGCCACCAGCAAACCCTGTAAGTATCCTTAAAATACTCTATCAGGGCCACGTTTCCCTTGGTTTTTAAGTGCCTGTTCAGGGCAGGTTTCCCAAGGTTAGATACTCTGAGCCAGCAGTAGGTATCTACCCACACAACCGCTTTCACGACCAGACTCCATGTGAACACACATGCCCGAAATAGCTGCAAAAGCCAACCATCTCCATGTGTCTCTATGATCCTCACAATGTAGTGACTGAGCTTGCCCAGCCACCAGCATCCCCCCATCACCTGCAGACATACAGACCTTATTTACTTGCAAACCCATTCCTGAATTTGTAGATCCAGTGGTTTCAAAGTACATCCAAACCCCTGCCTGTTCTCATGTGAACCCCCATGGTTGGGTTTAGAGCCCTGGACGGCCAAAGAATACTTTGCCAAAAATGGTTGTGGGTGTGGTGTGGTTCGTTCCTTTCTTTTCAATTCATTTGGGACCTGTTCAGAGCAAAAAGAGAAGTGCCTCTCATCGACCATCACCCGCGTTGCCTCACACAGCCTCTTTCCTTCTTTGTCTGCTCTTTCCTCTTGATTTCCTCCTCCTTCTCTCCACTCTCTGTTTCTTTAAGAAAGTACACACTATTTCCATGTCCCATTGCTGGGCAGGTCAGGGCTTTGTTTTGTGCAGAATGTGCATGCTTCCTTCCTTGGCTTAGTGGAACCTCCTTCCTAACAGTAGGGGGTACACTGCCCCCTTTCCTGGGTCTCTCCAGGGCACTTGGGGTGGGGGTTGGGCTGGGGATGTGCCGGCATCAGGCTCCACCAGGAAAAGCCCCAAATGGTGTGAACTGCCATTTGAGACGCTGACCTATCACGTCTCTGGCAGTAGACTTGACTTTCTGGCAACTAAAAGACCTGGTGTTGTAGGTAAGGGTGGGGGTGGGTAGGGCATTGGATTGGAACTGCTGTAGGGGAAGACTCCAGTGGGGCATGGAGGAGTTGGGGAGAGATGTGAAACGGAGGCAAGGAAAGTGAGGGATCTAGGTTGCAGCACTGTACAGTATCCAGTGTCTGGAAATGCCTCGGAGGAGCCAGCAAAGCTCATTGAGGCCAATGTATGTGTGAAATGTGAAAAGGCAAGAAAACCCAGAGAGTTTCGGAAGCCAAGCCAGGCTGGGTAAAAGGGCATGGTCGGCCACTTCAAAGGGATCTAGGTGAATTTCTGGGCAGTTTGGACTCTGTGCACTGCTGATGGCCCCTGAGCCCGGGATTGATCCCAGCTGCTGCCTAGTAGGGCCACAAACCAAATCCCAGAATGGCCCATCCAGCCCAACGTGGGCCTTGTTGGTCTGGGGGCATGTGCCAAGGCCATGAAAGCCCTCTCGCTCCACGAGATTCTTTCCAGGGTCTCTGCTTGGTGGCCAGGGGTGTCCCCTCTGACTAAGCACCCACCACTATTTACATAAATAGGGGCAGAGTGCCTCACCCTATCCAAAGTCCTGAGCTGCTGGGTCCTGGCCCACTAGGCCAGCGTTGCAGCTTCCTTGTGGCTCTCCCACCATGGCTTTGTCCAGCTCCTCTGGCACCTCAAGTGGTACGTTTGCCCTCCCTCCCTGGGGTGGGATCACGTCTCAGGGGGGTTGTGGATCACCCAGAAAAGGGTTCCGGCAAGCATGTAGACTGACCACCAGGAATGGCAGGGACCATTTGGCTGAGCCCCTGATTTCCAGGCGTCAGGTGTGCCCAAAGACGCACCATTTGGTTGTTTTGCTCCTTTGGCACACACATGGCTTCTCCTTTCTCTTTTCTGTGATGATGGTGTTGGTTGAGGGGGCGGGGGTGGAGGAGGGACTGGGATGGGGCCCTCTTTCCTCATCTTCCAGTGGAAATGGAAGTCACAGAGCTCTGTGACTTTGCCAACTTCAGTGGCTTTCTCTCCTCAATGGCCTAGTGCCTTCTGTCAGGCGTTGAGTGGTGGGCTTCACTTTGGCTTCCTTCCCTTTCTTTCCCTTTTCCACTAGTGATGGCAAATATGGCCCAGGCTCGTGTTAGCCCCAAGTAGCCAGGTTCCCTCCCATTGGCATCATGATGGAGGGAATTCTGAGAGAAGCCTCATCAAGACATTTCCTAGGCATCTGCCCAGACAGGTGGACAAATATCTCCACAGACAGGTGGGATAGTGTTGTGGTCTTTGGTGAGTGGGATTTCTTGCCAGCTTTGTTTTGGGGGTGGGTTTGGTTTCCCTTTTGCTTGCTTGCTCATGTTTCTTGGATTCTGGCATGGGTAGAGGTTGGGGGGTTTCCCTACCACCCTTGACTCTCAGCCTGGCTCTCAGGATGTAGCCAAGTGACTTCCAAATGTAGACCCTTCCCCAGGCTCCCGGCTTTGCTCAGGCACAAGGGCAACTCCCCTGGGTGAGGAGCATGCTTCAGCACCTCCAGTGAGTCATCCCAACCACCACGTCGTCTGAGACTTTTCCCTTTCCTCTCTTCCACAGTTCCCATAGCCACAGGATCTCAAAGGAGGAGTCTCATCTGAAGCTGAGCTAGAAGGATGCCCTGCAAGTGCTCTTTCAACAGAAGCCCTACCCTAGGATAGTGACCAGAGAATGACTGGCCCAAGAGCTTGGCATTGCCAAAAGCAGAGTTCAAGTAGGTCCCCATCTCTCCACCCATTCTCCTTTTCAGGCTCTCCATGCTGATCCAAGTCAGTTGAAAGCATCTGGCGGCCTTTCTCTTGAGAAGGAATTCTCTCTGTTTGCTCCTAGGTCTGGTTTCAAAACCAACAAAGAAGATGGTTAAAGCAGGCCGATCACCTTCTGAAAACGTGTGCCAAGATGGGGAAGGGGCACCAAGGTGCACGGCCAGGGCACCATCACCACCTCCTGGACCTCAGTCTTCCTCTCAAGGTAATTTACCCAGTGTTCTGCAAAAGCAAGTCCCCCAGAAGGGGTCCTGAACACTGCCCCTCTTGCAAGATAATTTTCTCTGCTGGTGGATTGTCGGGAGCTGTGTTAGGCATTACTGGCAAAATGGAGGCATGGTCCCCAGCCCCCTCTCCTAATTCCGCAGGCACGGATCCCAGGATGAAGAAGTTAGGCCTTGTAATTCTGACTTGTCTTTTCCTCTCCTCTGCTGAGTTGACTGAAAAGGAATATTAAGGTTTTTATTGCTCTTGAGAGGAGTATGAGAAGGCACAAAGCCTTCTGCAGCATTGCTCAGAAAATAATTCATAAAGTTAATTATTGACATTTGTTCAAGGACTTTTACAAAACAGTGTTCCAGGATGAGCACATAGGCCATAGCTTGAGGCCATGGGAGGGATTGATATTCAAAGCCTATTTGCGAGGAGAATGTTTATGGAAAAGGAGTTTACTGAATTTAGGGCTTAGAAATATTTAAAATAGTTAGAAGTTAAAGATTTAAGAAATGTTGTAAAGTTAGCATATTTTACTATAGCTTATAGAAGTTAGGAATTTTTAGAGCCACTACAGCTAGAAGCCTTTTTAAGAGATAGTGAGCTCCGGATGTTAGGGGCAAACAGGATTTAGGAAGGTAAGTAGTAAACTGAGGAATGTAGCATGAGTTACAGTGTAATCACAAGTTAACTATAGGACACATTAGAGAAGATAGATAATAGATAAGGTTGATTCGGAGACAATCACTGAAGCAGGAACTCTATTTGAGGAGCAACAATGATTTATGAAGTAATAAATTTGGGAGAGGGGGAACTGAAAATGTCAAACCTCTGGCCTAATGTTTTTGTAAAAGTATAAAATATAACCTTAAACTTGGAATAAGCAGGCAGTCCAAAGAAAACTGAGAGGCTGTCTCATTCGCCTACACCGTTCACCTCTTCAAGTTGAATCCCTGGATGCTGGAGTTGGACTCAGGCAGTGGATGACCACCAGAGGCCCAGAAATACCAAGGAAGGAGAAAACAGGGTCATCTGGTTGTTGCACCCACCAGTGACCCAAATAGGAGGACCACGTCCCCCCGTCAACAAGGGCTGGCGGCATTGTTCCCGCTTTGCACCCCTTCCCCAGCCCCTGTCCGGAACATTAGCCTCTGGCTGCCCAGGCAACCTTGGCATGGAATATGCTTCAGGGCACTCTGTGACAAGATTGGAGGAGGAAAGAGACGCACAGGGACATGCATGTGTACAGAGTGTGCATGCACCCATCCATGATGGATCCAGGCAGGCAATCCATCTGTGGGTGTATTCCTTAGAATCCTACACTGGCTGCAGAGCCACCTGAAGTGATTCAGGTGTGTGGGACTCTCCATCCCCTCTACACCATCTAGGGTATCTCTGCTGTGAATGTTCCATGGGCCTTAACGTCCTCTCCTCTCAGTGTGTTCTTTCTTTGGTAGAAGACTCGGTCAGAGAGGCCAGGAGAAAGAGGATAATCATCTCTCCTTCTCAAACAAGGATCCTTGTACAAGCCTTCACGTGAGATTGCTTTCTGGTGTATTGCTGCCAGGGAAGAACTAGCTCGTCAGACAGGAATCCCAGAACCTCGAATCCGGGTAAGTTTTCCACCCAGCGCATGGACCCAGAACATGGCCAAGGAGAAAGTAGCGTTCAGCATTGCCAAACGTTTGGAATTGGATACACGTAGGCTTGGGCTGGGGCTTAGGCTAGGGGAGAGGGGGCCGAAAGTTGGTGGGCTGAGTGGTGAGTTTTGGGCCACTTGTGGCCATGCAGGCACCTCTTATTTTCCAGGGACAAGGGGTTCGTTTGCAGAAAATGGCCCAGCTGGACTCGCCCTGGGCCTGACAGATCAGAACACAGGCGGCCAGAGTGTAGAATGGGTGCCACGGAGGTCCCAGCACATTGATCTGGATGGTCATGACTTCTGATATGTCTTTCTGCCTTTTGCTCCCCTAGAAATGGTTTCAAAACCGAAGAGCTTGACACTCCCAGCAGAGCACAAGGCGCCCGGGAATGTCTGGGCCCAAAGCCCAGGTGGCATGTCGGCAATGACTACTCCTGCTCCAAAGGACCAAAGAGCCCTATCCATTGTCCACAGCACCTCTCCTCCCCTTCCCTCTCAGCCACAGGAGAGCATGCCACCCTTGGCTGCAGGCACTCCTTTGGGCGCTCTCACCTTCTGGGTGCCCGGGACTGCCTCTGGGGTCTGTGTAGGCCAGCTGTTGATGATCTTCATCGTCCAGATCAGCCCAGTGGATCTCCAGCCAAGTGGGAAGCCACCACCTCCTCCCCAGGTAGCAGTTCCCTGGGCCAAGTGCTCCCCTCCTGTCACGGCCCCTTGGCAGACTGGGCCAGGGGCCATCTTGCTGCCTGGACAACCTGAGACACAGTTCCCATGGTGGCCAGAGTCGCCCTATGGTGATGGAACAGCCCCTTAGCTACAGCCACAGCCCCATCTGGCCAGCCTTCCAAGCTCAACAAGCCTCCTAGGTGAGCTCGTGGTGGCCACGGGCATCCCAGACATGCAGGCGCCTTGCCTGGGGGCCATTACCAATGCAGGAGCGCACCCTGCCTTCTCCAGTGACCCAAGATTCCTAGATGAGCTCTTGGTGGCCACAGGCATCCTGGACTCGCAGGCACCTTTCCCAGGGTCTGCTGCAGATGCAGGAGTGCACCCTGCCCTCCCAGGCACACCCAGCTTCCTAGATGAGCTCTTGGCGGCCTTGGTCATCTCAGACATGATTGGGCCTTCCCTGGGGCCCTCTGCAGATGGACCAGCGCACCTCGCCCTCCCAGGCTCACCCAGGCTTCAAGACGAGCTTTTACCTGCCACATGCATCCCAGGTCGCCAAGTCCTTGCCTGGCATACACTACTATCATTGCAGGGGACCGTTCAGCCCTCCCCAGGTCAACTAGCCTACTAGAGGAAATCATGGCTGCCACGATCATCCAGGACATGCCCTGGTCTCACAGGGTCTGCTGCGCAGGAAAAATGAGATGAGGAAATCCTGGAAGCACCCCTCAGTAAGGATGATTACCAGACCTGCCTGGACATGCTGCCAGGCTCCCCAGCCTCTCAGACTTAGAGGGAGAGGAAGGAAGGGACACTGTTTCCCCAGAGCAACTTTCAGGTCTCCTTGCCTGGGATGCAGACCATGGAGCTTGGGGAGGAATGTGGTTTTTGGTGGGGGGAGGAGACAATACAGAGAGGATGTCTACGAACAACTCTGGGGACAAACCAGAGAGCTGGACCTTTGCAAAGCACGGGCCCACCCACGAGAGACACACCATCTGAAGCCTCAAGGAATCCCAGTATTTCAGTTACCAAGAGGGTGTGTAAGAGGGGGCATGCCATGGAACCAATAAAGAAACCCTGAGCCCCACACAGGTTCTTCTTGTCTGTCTCTTCTGCCTTCTGGTCCTGTCTTGCCAGCAGTTCACCCAGGAAAACTCCTTCCCTATGCCAGGGGCAGCAGACAGAGGGGAAGCAGGAGATAGGGCAGCGGGAAGGTGGAAGGCTGGGAGACGCAAGGTGGGAGGGGGCAAGTGGGTGGAGGGAGAGGGTGGGGGCAAAGGGAGAGAGTGGGAGTGAAGGGAGAGAGTTGGGGAATGCTGAGTGGGAGAGGAAGGGAGGGAGAAAGTGAAGGGAGGCAAGGAGATTTGGGGACAGAGGAAGGGAGGGCAGGTCAGGGGAAGGGGCAGAGCCCCCTTCTGGGACTCAGCTTCGAGCAACAGGCAAACCCTGCAGGCATCTCTAAAATACTCCATCAGGGACACACTTCTCTCGGTTTTGGGGTGCCTGCTCTAGGCCAGTATCCTGAGGTCAGATCCTCTGAGCCAGCAGTAGGGACCTACCCACATAACTGCTTCACGACCAGACTCCATGTGAACACACATGCCCGAAATAGCTGCAAAGGCCAACCGTCTCCATGTGTCTCTCTGATCCTCACAGTGTAGTGACTGAGCTCACCCTACCACCAGCATCCCCCCATCACCCACAGACATACAGACTTTATTTACTTGCAAACCTTCCTGAATTCGTAGATCCAGTGGTTTCGAAGTACATCCAAACCCCTGATTGATCTCATGTGAACCCCCGTGGTTGGGTTTAAAGACCTGGATGACCAAAGAATACTTTGCCAAAAATGGCTGTGGGTGTGGTGTTGTGGTTCGTTCCTTTCTTTTCAATTCATTTGGGACCTGTTCAGAGTGAAAAGAGAAGGGCCTCTCATTGTTCATCACCTGCGTTGCCTCACGTAGCCTCTTTCCTTCTTTGTCTGCTCCTTCCTCCTGATTTCCTCCTCCTTCTCCTCTCTACCTTCTATTTCTTTAAGAAAGCACACTCTCTTTCCATGTCCCATTGATAGCACAGGCCAGGGCTTTGTTTTGTGCAGAATGTGCATGCTTCCTTCCTTGGCTTAGTGGAACCTCCTTCCTAACAGCAGGAGGTACACTGTCCCCTTTCCCAGGTCACTCCAGGGAACTTGGGCTAGGGGGTGGACTGGGGAAGTGCAGGCATCAGGCTCCACCTGAAAAAGTCCCAAATGGTGTGAGCAGCCATTTGAGACACTAGCCCATCGCGTATTTGGCGTGAGACTTAAGTTTCTGGCTACTCAAAGACCTGGGAGATGTGTATAAGAGACAGCCTCAGCAGTCAGTCAGATGATTCACATGGAGGAGGTGAGCATCATTTAATGAAAATATCTGGGCGCTGCAGAATCAGGAGTCTCCAGATGTGTGGCATTCCAGGGAGATGGTGTGGGGGTGGGGGTGGGCAGGGTGTTGGAGTGGGACTGCTGTAGGGAAAGGATGCCAGGGGGACACGGAGGAGTTGGGGAGGGATGTGGGAAAAGGCAAGGAAAGGGAAGGACCTAGGTGGAGGGACTGTACAGAGCATCCAGTGTCCAGGAATGCCTCGAAGGAGCCAGCAGATCCCATTGAGGCCACTGTATGCATCAAATGTGAAAAGGCGAGAAAACCCAGAGAGTTTCATAGCCAAGGTAGGCTGGGAAAGGAGCCATGGGCGGCCACTTCAAAGGGACCTAGTGGAATTCCACAGCAGGTAGAACTCTGTGCACTGCTGATGGCCCCCAAACCCGGGGTTGATCCCAGCTTTTTCCTAGATCAGTCACAAACCAAAGCCCCAAAAACACACCCAGCCCAATGTGGACCTTAGGGTATGGAGCACGGGCCATGCCCATGAAAGCCCACTCACTCCACGGGATTCTTTCCGGGGTCTCTGCTTGGTGACAAGGGGCAGCCCCTCTGACTCAGCACCCACCGCTATTTACATAAATAGGGGTGGAGCCAACTCACCCTATCCAAAGTCCTGAGCTGCTGGGTCCTGGCCCACTAGGCCAGCAGTGTGCAGCCTCCTTGTGGCTCTCCCACCACGGCTTTGTCCAGCTCCTCCAACACCTCAAACGGTACATTTGCCCTCTCTCCCTGGGGTGGGATCATGTCTCAGGGGGTTTGTGGATCACCCGGCCAATGGTTCCAGGCAAATGTGTTGACAAACCATCAGGAATGGTGGGGACCATTTGGCTGGGCCCCTGATTTTCAGGTGTCAGGTGGTCCCAAAGAGGCACTGTTTGGTCATTTTGCTCCTTTGGTACACACATGGATTCTCCTTTCTCTTTTCTGTGATGACGGTGTTAGTTGAGGGGGCAGGGGGGTGGAGGGGCAGTGATGGGGATGGCACCCTCTTTCCTCATTTTCCTGTGGAAATGGAAGTCGGAGAGCTCAGTGGCTTTGCCACCTTCAGTGGCTTTCTCTCCACAATGGCCTAGTGCCTTCTGTCTTCCATCAGGTGTTGCATGTTGGGCTTCACTTTGGCTTCCTTCCCTTTCCTTTCCTTTTCCACTAGTAACAGCAAATATAGCTCATGGTCATTATAGCCCCATTATAGCCCCGTTAAGCCAGGTACCCTCCCATTGGCATCATGATGGAGGGAAATCTAGGAGAAGCCCCATCAAGACATTTCCCAGGCATCTCCCCAGATGGGTGGAAAATGTGGAGGGATAGTGTTGTGGTCTTTGGTGGGTGGGAGTTCTTGCCGCCTTTGTTTTGGGTCTGGGATTGATTTCCTTTCTGCTTGCTCTTGTTTCTTGGCTTCCTGTGTGGGTGGGGGTGGGGGGGGATGTCT
>SJYC01104747.1:0-15266 GCA_006408675.1 Madoqua kirkii
TCAAGCCAGCTTGGACGTTCTCAAAAGATCCATGTGTCTTAGCAGAAAGACAAGAAAGGCATATGGGTGCAACCTAGGAGGGGTCGTCAGAGAATGACAAGTCCGCTCGTGGTAGGTGGTGGTCGGATGGCGGGAAATTCAAGGAAACAGCAGACGTCTAGGCGTCCACCATGAGCTAAGCTACAGGGCTGCAAAATCCTAGGTGAGATGAGGAGTGTTCAAGCCACCCTCCCTCTCTGCCCCACCTGCCTGCCTGCCCCTGCCATTCCAGTGGGCTGGTAACTGATCAGAAGGGGAGGAAAGGCAGAATTCAAGTCACCCGTCCTAGTGAGACTGCATCTTGCCCCATGATCATGCCAAAGAAAAAGATCTCTTTCTCGCTCCATGACCGATGCTATGCGACCCCATAGACTAGTTCATGAGGCCAGATGGTAGCTTTCTCCCTTCTGCAGGGGATCTTCCCAATGCAAAAATCAACCGGGGTCTCCTGCAACGCAGGCGGATCCTTTACCAACTGAGCTATCAGGGAAGCCCTGAGCACAGGCAAGCCAAGTTCAAGGCTATGCCCCCAGGAGAGAACAGGCTAGCTGATCTCGGCATCATCCATCTGCCAACCCCCAGCCCCCCACATCCCAGCCAGCAGCACATACAAGCAAGAATGATCCGGCATATGTCAGAGGAAGGAGCCCCAGTGGAAGCACAGTCCTCCAGGTACTGGCTTCTTTCCCCTGGCATCAGTGTCTTCCAGGTTCAGCCATTTGGCTTGCACCATGCAGAAAAGTGTCTTCTTTTAGAGAAGTGGGAGGAGAAAATGCATTTGGGATGGCACAGCAGCTTATCAGCATCCACACACCTTTCCTTTTCCCTGGACAGTTCAGGTGCTTGACTAAAGTCTTCATGCTTCAGAACCCTGGTGCCGATGAGCAGGGCATAGCTCCCATCTCTGCCAGGGGCCTCACCCCAGTTCAATTCTTGGTTTGGCTGGAGGGGCAGTGTGGTGAGCCTGGCCTGACCTGCTTGATCCTGTGCTAGGTCCTTCCACTCCACTGATGCAGCTGCAGGTCCAGGGCAGCATTGGCAACTGCACCTGGCAGGATCAACACTCACAGCCAGGCTCCTTTTGCCATGACTTGCCTTCCTCAACCTGCCCCCATGACCCAAGGATGCTCCCCCTCTTGGGTGCTTTGTGTGTTGGGGAGGGGTGGGAAGGGGAGACTAGTTTTTCTTTTTCAAAAATGATGACATTGGCCATAGTGTGCTTTTACCAAGCTTAGTAAGCGGGATGGGGTGGCATGGTGTGGTTCAAATTTGAAGAAAGTTCTTGCTATATATCCCCAGGCAAACAAGAGGAGCCTTTCTCTAATAGGACTGCTCCAGCCCACACCCTCTGGGGGAAAAGGTCATTGCATGCATCCTAGGCCGTTAGCCATCCAGGCTTTCCAGAATTCCCCTGCTTCAGGTGGCGGATAATTTGAGCCTTCACCATTGGTCTGTGGCCAAGGACTGCACTCCTTCAGGAGTGAGTGGAGGCATGGGCCGAGGCTCCACTCCTTTCCCCTCTCAATCCCCGCCCATCAACCCCTGACCAAGGTTATTTAAGGCCTTGCCCAGGGGACCCTGCATCTCTGTTTGGTTACAGACATTCAGAGGAGGGACACTTTGGTTGGACCTTCTCCCTGTGCCCGGTGCTTACAGCGTTCTGCGACCTGGAAGCACATTGCCAAGACAGAAGGAGGGTAAGCTTGAGTCTCAGTCTGTCTCTTTTGTTCTTATATCTGAGCTGCTGGGTGGTATGGGGAATGTTGCTTTTGCTCTTGTTTTTGGTTGGGGGTGGGGGGAGGTGGTGGGGAGTGGGGATACATTCCATCCTTGACCCTGCAGGCACTCACCTCCGCGTTCATGGAACTACTACCCTGACACACGCTGCACACACACATGCACACACACATGTACACATACACATACCTCATCCCTCATTGCTATTGAGGGCAGTGGAGGAGGAGAAGAAGGAGGAAAAGGGGTGTGCAGTCAGGATGTCCTAAAAGCCAAAGGTTTTCTCCAGTTGGCAAGTGAGGAGACAGACATAATGGACGTCTCTCGCCCCAGGGGTCCTTGACCTCACTGCCCACACAGTGAACTGTGCTCACCCAGCCTCTCAGGATGCAGAGGCAATGCCTCATCAGGGGCACAGCAGGGGCAGGTTCCCTCCATTCCCAGGCCAAGCACCATGGTGGTTCCACGTCCAGCGCCCTCCTTGGATTTCCCACTTCCCTGGGGAGAGAGCATGGAGCAGTCCCCACCGGATTCAGGGGGCTCGACATCAGCTTCTTCCCACGTGGTGTCCTCATGGTCCCCTGGCTTCATCACAAGGTACCATATGTTTGTCCTGTCATCGCCTAGTCCTTCATGCCCTCCCCTCAGAGTCCTCCGTGGGCCCCAGCTGCTTGTTGCCCAGCACACCTCCCAGACCCCAGCATGAATCAGAACCCAGTCCTTGGGACACCAGCGGTCCCTGGCAGAGTTCCCCCATATCTTGCTCAGGGTCACCCCTGGCATCAGCAGCAGCCCCCTGGGACTCTCCTGAGGACCCCAGCTATTCTCCAACTGTCTCCAGGCTTGTGGGTCCCTGGGCCTGTCCCATGCAGGAAGCATCAACCCAAGCACCGAGCCTGCCAGGTACTGGCCCAGGATAGTCTCTGGGTTCACCCATGGCCCTTGGCTCCTCGCCACCCTGCACCCCACCAAGCCACAGGCAGGAGGCAGAAGCCAGCCCCCCCCCCACCCCGGGGCACCAAGGGGCCCTGGCAGACCTCTTGTGTCTCTTGGGTGGAGTCTCCTCTGGCCACCCCTGCAAGGAGCTGGGGCTCTCCCATGGTGTCTCCCACCAGCCCCACCCATCCACTGGAGTGGGCAGGTTCCAGGCTGGAAAGCCCTGTTCTGGCACAGACCTAATGGCTTAATTCCCTTCCCTTTGCTGTTTCCCCAGCAAAGACTCTGGCCTCTTTTCCCATGCTCCCATGCTCACTTGGCTTCCCACTGGGATGGACCCACCCCTCCCCCTGACAGTTTCTTCCAGGACAGGAAGGCATTGTCTTGAGGATCAAATGGCAGATTCAGGATTTTTAGAGTCAGCAGCAGTAGGCTTACATAGATTATCAGGCCCATCTGAAAAGTACAGAGTCAGAGCCTAGAAAGTAAAGACATAAAATGATATGACTTAGTTCTCCTCAGGGTGCTATCTCTTAAATCAAGTGTGGTATACACACAGATCACTTCTGGGCACTTTGACAGCTGTGGGAGAAGAAAGAATAACCTGGTAAGGGCCTTCCCAGAGGGGCTCGAGGAACTGGCCCCCAGATCCCAATGTTTTATCAAGATCCTGGATGTTGGCTCAAAAGGCGGCTTGCTCGACTCAGAGGCTGGGTCAAGAGTCACCTCTTGGACTTACATTAAGGCCTATTGAAAAGCTGAGAGATGAGTTTCATAGTTAGTTAATTCCAAAGTTCTAGGAAAACTTTTCCATTGAGCATTTTTAGGAATTATTAATCATCCATCCTCCGACTGTAACCACCTTTTACCAGTGATCTTTGCTCCTCTTTTCTCATATCTTTCTAATTCTTCCTCAGTATATTATATTTTTTCCTGTTCCACAGGACATGTCCAGATCAAAGGTGTCTGCATTGAAGGGGTTTCCTAAAGTGTGGCCTTTCTGGCTTGACAGTTAGCCAGCTGATTACCTTCGGCTACTTTACTCCTGGCCCTGCTGTGTCCTTTGCAATGCATAACACCTACTTCTTTAGGACAATATATAAACAGATGGCAAGAATGAACATCAACATTCTAGGAATCAGTGAACTAACATGGACTGGAATGGGTGAATTTAACTCAGATGACTATTATATCTACTACTGTGGGCAGGAATCCATTAGAAGAAATGGAGTATCCATCATAATCAACAAAAGAGTCCAAAATACAGTACTTGGATGCAATCTCAAAAACGACAGAATGATCTCTATTCATTTCCAAGGTAAACCATTCAATATCCTGGTAATTCAAGTCTATGCCCCGACCAGTAAGGCTGAAGAAGCTGAAGTTGAACAGTTCTATGAAGACATACAAGACCTCTTAGAACTAACACACTTTAAAATATGTCCTTTTCATTATAGGGGACTGGAATGCAAAAGTAGAAAGTCAAGAAACACCTGGAGTAACAGGCAAATTTGGCCTTGGAGTATGGAATGAAGCAGGGCAAAGGCTAATAGAGTTCTGCCAAGAGAATGCACTGGTCATAGATAGCAAACCCCCTCTTCCAACAACACAAGAGAAGACTCTACATATGGACATCACCAGATGGTCAACACCGAAATCAGACTGATTATATTCTTTGCAGCCAAAGATGGAGAAGCTCTATACAGTCAACAAAAATAAGACTGGGAGCTGACTGTGGCTCAGATCATAAACACCTTATTGCAAAATTCAGACTGAAATTGAAGAAAGTGGAAAAAACTACTAGGCCATTCAGGTATGACCTAAATCAAATCCTTTAGGACTATATAGTGGAAGTAATAAATAGATTTAAGAGACTAGATCTGATAGACAGAGTGGATGAAGGTTTGTGACATTGTATAGGAGACAAGAATCAAGATCATCCCCAGGAAAAAGAAATGCAAAAAGGCAAAATGGCTGCCTGAAAAGGCCTTACAAATACCTCTGCAAAGACAGGAAGTGAAAAGGAGAAAAGAAAAGATATAAGCATCTGAATGCAGAGTTCCAAAGAATAGAAAGGAGAGATAAAAAAGACTTTGTCCATGATCAATGCAAAGAAATAGAGGAAAACAATAGAGTGGGAGAGACTAGAGATCTCTTCAAGAAAATTACAGATACCAAGGAAATGTTTCATGCAAAGATAAGCTCAATAAGGGACAGGAATGGTAGGGACCTAACAAAAGCAGAACATATTAAGAAGAGATGGCAAGAATACACAGAAGAACTGTACAAAATAGATCTTCACGACCCAGATAATCATGATGGTGTGATCACTGACCTAGAGCCAGACATCCTGGAATGTGAAGTCAAGTGGGCCTTAGAAAGCATCACTACGAACAAAGCTAGTGGAGGTGATGGAATTCCAGTTGAGCTATTTCAAATCCTGAAAGATGATGCTGTGAAAGTGCTGCACTCAATATGCCAGCAAATTTGGACAACTCAGCAGTGGCCACAGGACAGGAAAAGGTCAGTTTTCCTTCCAATCCCAAAGAAAGGCAATGCCAAAGAATGCTCAAACTATCGCACAATTGCACTCATCTCACACACTAGTAAAGTAATGCTCAAAATTCTCCAAGCCAGGCTTCAGCAGTACATGAACCATGAACTTCCAGATGTTCAAGCTGGTTTTAGAAAGGGCAGAGGAACCAGAGATCAAATTGCTAACATCCGTTGGATCATCAAAAAAGCAAGAGAGTTCCAGAAAAATATCTATTTCTGCTTTATGAACTATGCTAAAGCCTTTGACTGTGTGGATCATAATAAACTGTGGAAAATTCTGAAAGAGATGGGAATACCAGACCACCTGACCTATATGCAGGTCAGGAAGCAACAGTTAGAACTGGACATGGAACAACAGATTTTCCAAATAGGAAAAGGTGTATGTCAAGGCTGTATATTGTTACCCTGCTTATTTAACTTATATGCAGAGTACATCGTGAGAAATCCTAGGCTGGAAGAAGCACAAGCTGGAATCAAGATTGCTGGAAGAAATATCAATAATCTCAGATATGCAGATGACACCACCCTATGGCAGAAAGTAAAAAACTAAAGAGTCTCTTGATAAAAGTGAAGGAGGAGAGTAAAAAAGTTGGCTTAAGACTCAACATTCAGAAAACGAAGATCATGGCATCCAGTCCCATCACTTCATGGCAAATAGATGGGGAAACAGTGGCTGACTTTATTTTTCTGGGCTTCAAAATCACTGCAGATGGTGCTGCACCCATGAAATTAAAAGACGCTTACTCCTTGGAAGGAAAGTTATGACCAACCTAGACAGCATATTAAAAAGCAGAGACATTACTTTGCCAACAAAGGTCTGTCTAGTCAAGGCTATGGTTTTCCCAGTGGTCATGTATGGATGTGAGAGTTGGACTACAGAGAAAGCTGAGCACCAAAGAATTGATGCTTTTGAACTGTGGTGTTGGAGAAGACTCTTGAGAGTCCCTTTGACTACAAGGAGATACAACCAGTCCATCCTAAAGGAAATAAGTCCTGGGTGTTCATTGGAAGGACTGATGTTGAAGCTGAAAAACCAATACTTTGGCCACCTGTTGCGAAGATCTGACTCATTTGAAAAGACCCTGAAGCTGGGAAAGATTGAGGGCAGGAGGGGAAGGGAAGAACAGAGGATGAGATGGTTGGATGGCATCATTGACTCAGTGGACATGGGTTTGGGTGGATTCTGGGAGTTGGTGATGAACAGGGAGGCCTGGCTGCTGTGGTTCATGGGGTGGCAAAGAGTTGGACAGAACTGAGTGACTGAACTGAACTGATAGCAGTCAAAAGTCTCTCAATCTCTCTGAGACACTTAATATGTTCTTCTGTTGCCATTTTAAACTGTTTTTCTTTCCATTTGCAGCATGAGCATGTAAAGTCAGATAAGAATTCTTAGAATCAGTTTAGATATTTACTTGCTGCCCTTTGCTTAACTCTAGAGCTCAGGTCAGAGCCACAAGCTCCACTAGCTGAACACTTATTCTCTGGGGGAGAAATTTTGCTTTTAAAATCTTTTCAGCCATCACCACAGCGTAACCTGCTTTATGATTCCCATCCCAAACAAAAGAACTGCCATTTGTAAATAATTTCAAGTCAGTATTGTCTGACAGGGTATCCATCAGATCTTCCCGAGCTGCATAGCTTAAAGTTGGGAACAACAAACATTGGGAACAATCATGATCAGGTGTTTTATTTTCCTTTTCAGGAAGGAAAGTGGCAGGATTAAGTTTCCACAAACATTAAGCTTAGTTATTGGTCCTTTTAACAACAATGACTGATATTTAAGAAGCCAACTGTCTGTCATCCAAATTTAACCTCAGAGTTTAAGAATACATTCCTAGTGGCTACTGGTAAGGACTTTAGTGTTGTATCAAAACTCCCAAATGCATATTTTTTCTTTCAGTGATAAAGAAATTAAATTCTAATCCTGTGGGCAAGTTCAAAGTGGGAGCTTGCAGGAGAGCACTCTGAAAAGCCTTAAAAGACTTTGAGAATCTGAGACCAAACCAGTTTGTCAGTTTGGGCTTGTTAATTTCAGTTATAAGTTTATATAAAGGCCAGGAAAGCTTCCCACAAGTCAGAATCCAAATGTGGAAGTAGCCTGTGATCCCTAAAAATCTTCTCAATTGTCTTAAAGTCATAGGTAAGGGATGATTTAGTGTAGGTTTAATTCTAGAAAGCATACTGATAAATACTTGGCTCTTTCAGGAAATTTAAATAATAGAATATAAAGATTAGGTACCATGGAGTGCAAAGGAGCTACAGCCTTATTTATTATTCGTAAATCTTGAACTAGGCTCCATTTATCATTTGATTTCTTTATACCCAAAATAGGAGTGTTGCATAGACTGTTACAAGGAATTAATAGCCCCTGCTCCTTTGAATTCTCAGTGATGAATTTTAACCCTTCCTCAACCTCAGGTTTCAGAGGATACTTCTTTTTATGTGGAAACAAATGCATCTTTGCATTTGACAACTATAGAAATAGCATTTTGTGCTCAACCCACAGATTTTCTATCAGCCCACACTCTAGGATTTACATTTTGTTCAATTAAAGTGAGAAAAAGGAAGGGCTTCATATTCATGAAAACAGAGGCATGGACCTTGCTCAGTATATCCCTCCATAAAAGGGATGAGGGAGACTATGGCATGATCAGAAACTCATGTAAAAATAGCACAGAGTCCCAGTTGCAGCTTCAAGGACGACTGAAATAATAATGTTTGGCTCATCCTGACAGTCCCATTATGGAAGTGGACTGGGGAGAAAATAGGCCAGGGGCTTCAGTAAGCACAGAATAAGTTGCTCCAGTGTCTAAAAGGAAATCAATGGATTGTCCCCCATGGTTACTAATACCCAGGTTTCCTCAGGTGCAATTAGGATGGCAGCTTGTGTGTAGATCCCCAGGCACCTTCAGTCCTGATTGTCTTGAGAGTCCGATCCCTGAAACCTACACCTCTAGGGGCAGTCTTTCTTCGAGTGTGGTCCCTTCCAAACTGGATATGTAGCCAGGGGCGACTTAGATGCCTGAGGGCAATCCCACTTGAGGTGCCCTCCTTTTCACAGTAATAATAGCAAGCCCATCCCTTTTCACCTAGGTCCTTCTGGGCATTTTTCTTAGGCTGTTTACGACTGCTTCTGACAGCCATTACAAGGGCTTCTGCCTGTTCCTTTGTCTTTCTCTGCCTTTCTTTTCCTCACATTTGCTACCATAATAGACTGTCTGAGCCCGTTGCAACAGATTATTTAAAGAGTGATTTGGTCCATACACCTGTTTTAATAGCTTACAGCAGATATCTGGAGCCGACTGACTGAGAAATCTATCTTTTAAGATCACTCTTACCTCTTCACTCTTGGGATCAATCTCAGTGAATCCGTGAAGGGCTTCTCTCAGTCTATCTAGGAATTTACTAAGCTCTTCCTTCTCTTCCTATTCTCTGTCTGCCAATTTGGTATAGTTTAAAGTCTTAGCATGCACTTGCCCGAGTCCTTCAAGAATACATCTGACAAAATGACTTTGATCTCATCTTCCTTTAGCCATGTTATAGTCTCAATCTGGTTCTAAAATCAGGACACCCTGATTCCAGTGAGGAGGGCAGCTATCTCATCTTTCCCCTTCCCTACTGATTCATCACCAAGCCATTAATCTCCATAAGCAACAGCTTTCCCCAAAACTTGAGTTTTTGAGTCAGGAGTTAGCGTTTGTCCCAAGTAAGGGCCTTTGGCCTTCCAAGTAAGGTCATAAAGCAGAGTAACACCCTTAAAATCTCTAATATACTTTTCTGGGTCTTCTAAATAATCTTCCATATCATTCTTGATTCTTTGTATTTCTTCATAAGAAAAGGGCTTAATAACTCTCATAGATAGATTATTTCTCCCAGTGGGTGCTTCATGAAGAGGAAAAAGCTTGTGTGGCTGTTCTTCAGCCTCTCTGGCTGCTTGGTGCAAATGATCCCACGGATAGACTGGAGAAACCTGCTTTTCTTTATCTCTTTGTCTCCTATCCTCCATCTCAACCTGTATTTCACCCTTAGTCTTTGCTGTCTGAGCTTCTCTTACTTCGATTGTCTGAGTTTCCATTGAAACCAGAATTCTGAGGTCGTACTGAGACGGGGTTGTTTGGACCTCTACTTGGACAGTTTGAATCTGTTTAGGTTTTTACCGTCACCAAGGCAACCCTTTCTGGGGGGGTTCCCTGACCTTCAGTTTGTTCAGTTTGGAGCCCCAGTTATGGGGGCAAAGTAGGAGGACAGGAGGGAGCTGAAGGTTTCATACCTAAATCTACAGTCTTAAGACATAAGTCTGGAATGTCTCACAGAGAGAAAAAGGCCAACACATATGCTACTTCTACCCATTTCCCTTGTTTTCCACAGACTGGTCTAGTTGTAAAACAGTATTATAGTTAAGAGACTCTCCAACTGACCTCCATTTACCATTCTCCAGTGGATATCATGACCATGTACTGTCACATCAGAAGATCAGGTATGTCTTCTTCAAGCTCTGGGGATCAAATCTATCCCCAATTTTCTGGATACAGTTCAAAGGATTAAGGCTGGAATTGTTAGCTCCCATCTGTATGAGAGGAAAAAAGTGACCAGAGCCATCTTCTACTGGAGGTGTCCCTCCTTCATCTAGATAGGGGTGTAGACAGACTTTACAAGAAAGCTTTCATTCCCTGGTTGGACTTCATCTGTCCTTTTCTGATGCAGGTGCCATACTCAGCCCTCCCAGTTCTACCACTGAGGTGGGATGGAGATGCCCTAGGAGTAGACCTGATCGCATCCCAGACTAGTGTCCAGTTCCTCACTATTAAAACCTTGCTTGCCTCTGATGCCACCTGCGGTGCAATCAGAGTAACATTCTGGAATGCCTCCAAGCTAAAACCTCTGGGGGAAACATTTGTCTACTGAGTGCCTGTGCATGACCCTGAGAATATTCCTGACCATAATAAGATCGGTATGAACATAAAACCAATATGTTCCTTTCAAGTGTCACCACACCAGTATAAGTGATAGCAAAAGAGACGGTGAAAGGGTGGCCAATGAGGAAAAAGTGATTTTTGTCCTTGAGTTATTAGGGCTAGTCCTTCCAGTTCATTCCTACAGATTCCACAGAAAGGATATCTAAGGAATTGGGACAAAAGCCACCAGAGAGACTCCTCTGGTCCACTAAGAGCTAGCTTTACCAAAGAAAGAAGACCACTGTACTTCCTATCTGAGTAACCTTTAACCTGAGAGATACTCTTGGAGCTAGAGCTCCATCTAGCTTTTGAACTTTCGACCCCTAGCAACTCTAGGTGCTTCCTGACTACCAATCCAAGTTTGGGACCTAAATAACAGTACAGAGTAACAACATAGATCACAAGTCCCTTGAAAGTCTGTGATCTGAGAGATTAGGTTAGTATTTCTAATTCTCAGGAAGTTATGAAATAGTCAAAGAGACCGGAAAGTTTGACCAAGAAAGGAGAGTTTGGTCCAAATGCTTTGTCCATTTCTGGCTATTCTTGCAGGAGACATTGGGTGCCCTTGACATTAGCAGGTGGGTACAATCCCCTGACAGAGTTTTCTGCCATAAACTGTATGAGGTCACCTCAGATTAGGACACAGCTCTTGGTTTGCACATGTGTGCCCTTTCAATTGATCACACACACAAGCACCCCCTAGAGTTAGTAAAGTACAGCAGAAAATGTGTTTGCTAGGAGAACAAGAACTAGAGCTCCAAGCATCCTTAACTTGTCCTGAAGAATCCCAGATGAGCCCCCAAGATGAAAGGTTGTTGCTGAGCCATGTAAAGATACCAAGATTCTTGGCCTCTGGAGGAGAGGAATTCAATCCAGGGCCAATGAGGAGGCTTGATCACTCAGAACTTTTGTGTAATAAAGTTTTATTAAAGATAGAGAAATCTTCTGACATAGACATCAGAAAGGGCAGAAAGAGCAACCCCCTGCTAGTCTTTAGCTGGATGTTGTATAGGTACTAGCAGTCTGCTAATTAGAAAAAGGAAATGGCTCTAAACTCAGAGACTGGCACCAGGCCCCTCACCCACAACATGCATTTTGAGATAACATTGGCACAGAACAACTAGGTAAGTTGTCCTGGGCCATAAAATGATTGACATGAATCTTGAAGAAAGGCACGTTTCCAAGCAAATACAGTCTCATTACATAGCTTAGAGAACATTTGCATGAGTAAAACATACTGGTTTGTCAAGTGGGTTCTGAGTCTTAGGCAGAACAGACCTGAAGACAGAGTCTAGGGTAAAAACATAGTTCATTAACATAGCTTAAGACAAACATTTCCATTAAAAAAAAAAAAACCGCATTAGTTAGGTCAAGGTTTGAGAAAGGTTAAGTTCAGCTGGAGCCAGTCACTGTCATGGCAACACAGAATTTTTAAGAGAAACCCCTTTTTAAGTTTGTATCAGTTCAGTTCAGTCGCTCAGTTGCCTCCAACTCTTTGTGACCCCATGGACTGCAGCACTCCAGGCCTCCCTGACCCTCACCAACTCTCTAAGTTTACTCAAACTCATGCCCACTAAGTCGGTGATGCCATCTAACCATTTCATCCTCTGTCATCCCCTTCTCCTCCTGCCCTCAATCTTTCCCAGCATCAGGGTCTTTTCAAATGAGTCGACTCTTCACATCAGGTAGCCAGATTATTGGATTTTCAGCTTCAACATCAGTTATTCCAATGAATATTCAGAACTGATTTCCTTTAGGATGGACTGGTTGGATCTCCGGCAGTCCAAGAAACTCTCAAGAGTCTTCTCCAGCACCACAGTTCAAAAGCATCAATTATTTGATGCTCAGCTTTCTCTATAGTCCAACTCTCACATCCATACATGACTACTGGAAAAACCATAGCCTTGACTAGATGGACCTTTGTTAGCAAAGTAATGTCTCTGTTTTTTATTATGTGGTCTAGGCTGGTCATAACTTTCCTTCCAAAGAGTAAGCATATTTTAATTTCATGGCTGCAGTCAGCATCTGCAGTGATATTGGAGCCCAGGAAAATAAACTTTGACACTGTTTCCATTGTTTCTCCATCTATTTGCCATGAAGTGATGGGACTGGATGCTATGACCTTAGTTTTCTGAATGTTGAGCTTTAAGACAACTTTTTTACTCTCCTCTTTCACTTTCATCAAGAGGCTTTTTAGTTCTTCTTCACTTTCTGCCATAAGGGTGGTGTCATCTGCATATCTGAGGTTACTGATATTTCTCCCAACAATTTTGATTCCAGCTTGTGCTTCCTCCAGCCCAGTGTTTCTTATGATGTACTTTCCATATAAGTTAAATGAGCAGGGTGACAATATACAGCCTTGGCATACCCCTTTTCCTATTTGGAACCAGTCTGTTGTCCCATGTCCAGTTTTAACTGTTGCTTCCTCAGACCTGGATATAGGTTTCTCAAGAGCAGGTCAGGTGGTCTGGTATTCCCATCTCTTTCAGAATTTCCCACAGTTTATTGTGATCTACACAGTCAAAGGCTTTGGCATAGTCAATAAAGCAGAAATAGATGTTTTTCTGGAACTCTCTTGCTTTTTCAATAATCCAGCACATGTTGTCAATTTTATCTCTGGTTCCCTGCCTTTTCTAAAACCAGCTTGAACATCTGAAAGTCCATGGTTCATGTGTTGTTGAAGTCTGGCTTGGAGAATGTGTAGAGAAGGGGGAAATGTATAGAAAAGGGGAAAATTCTAGCACTTATTTGTTTTCTCCTGCAGCTTAAGAGAGAGAAAGAAAATGTCTGACACTTGTAGACTATTTCTTCCATTTGGAGAGCCCGGTCCTTCCTGCCTGTTACCCTCTCAGTAGGTCATTTGTTTTTGTTTCTCTTTGCAATCTACTGGTGCCATTTTAAAAGTGATTTTCAACTGGGGCAATTTTGCCCCAACCCCCCACCCCCAGGGGACAAGTGGCGATATTTGGAGATATTTGTGGCAGCTACCACTGAGGAGGTGCTAGTGGGCTGAGGACAGGGGTGCTTTCCCACAATTAACAAGCAGCTCCCACACCAAAGAATTCTCCAGCCCATAATGCCTTTGATTCTGTGATTGAAAAATCTTGCCTCAGAGCAAAAGCAAAGAGCTTAAGCTTCACACAATGTAAATTCTGCACTTTTAAAGGAGAGTTTTTGACTAATATCTTTGTACTTAAAGTACAGACATCTTTGAGATGAGTTGCATTGTAACATCTTTTATTGAAAGTCACCCTCCAAAAATGCAGTTCTTTTCCTGAGCTTCTGGTATATATTGGAACTGTCTATAGCCTCATGTGGGGCTACAACAGCTTCGTTTTCTCCTGCTTGGTATATGCAAAACTCTGTTAAGAAGAGTATACTGTCAGAGGGGAAAAGAGCACGCAGATGAAACAAGCTCTGAGAGTTGAGAGTGCCCACACAGGGAGTGGAGTCTCTGGATAGAAGCTGCAGTCACAAACTATGAGAAGCAGATTAGGAGTGTATGCTCATACAGTGTCAGCCACCCTGTCCTTAGTAAATATTCGTGGAATGCCTGCTACATACCAGTCATGGAAATGTCACAGCCTAGCCTCAAGCAGCTCCTTTGTGAGCCTGGACCCTCAAGACATGGAATAGGTGCTGTGATAGACACTAGAACATTCTTCAGTTGAGGAGGACACAAAGCATAGCCTGGGGACAGCAGAGGCTCTGATTTGTAAATCTAGAGGCTCCAAGTGTCCTGGTAATGTGAGAAGCCAAAGAAGAGCCTGATGAAAGGCCAATATTCTTACTCTGTGTTTCCCTAGGAAGGCTGTCTGCCTGGGGTGCTGAGAGACCAGCCCCAGGGAGGACATAGCCAAGCTGCCACCACAGCTGCCTCCATAAGATCTAAACTGCCTGCTCCCACCAACCATGCTGGGCCAACTTCCTCTTTTGTGTGCACAGAAAAGGTCTCCAGTTGACTTTTCTCTGACATTTCTCATTTGTCTGGATGATTATGCAATAACATTTTAAAAGTAGTCAGACAATTTTTACCAAATTAAGCGTTTGCAGACTTTTCTATATTAAATTCCTGTTTAGTCTGTTATATGGAAAAAAATGGCAACTAATAAATTTCCCAATGACAAATCTTTGCAAATCTGTGTATAACTTAGAAATCTCTTACTTTAAAACTAGAAAACCAAGTGTATGAGAATAGGCTCACTCAAATTCTGAATTTATTAAATCATCCTACTTTTATCAAGGGAGTTATATTTTATTTATGAACTATAGCTTAAACCAACTCTGTTTGTACTTAAGTGGAAAGTATTAATGACCTCCAATCCATTCTAGCATCTCCACTTGGGGGAATTCAGAAATGCCCTTAGTTGGTCTGCACATCCAACCATCTGGAAGGGAGGAAACTGAGAGCAGGCATCAAGGATCTCCAGCCAGCTCTAAAAGAGGAGGATAGGGGCAAGGACAGCTCATTGACTGAAGGGAAGGTGCATTAGAAATCTCTTACTTTAAAACTAGAAAACCAAGTGTATGAGAATAGGCTCACTCAAATTCTGAATTTATTAAATCATCCTACTTTTATCAAGGGAGTTATATTTTATTTATGAACTATAGCTTAAACCAACTCTGTTTGTACTTAAGTGGAAAGTATTAATGACCTCCAATCCATTCTAGCATCTCCACTTGGGGGAATTCAGAAATGCCCTTAGTTGGTCTGCACATCCAACCATCTGGAAGGGAGGAAACTGAGAGCAGGCATCAAGGATCTCCAGCCAGCTCTAAAAGAGGAGGATAGGGGCAAGGACAGCTCATTGACTGAAGGGAAGGTGCATATGCCTGGCTGTATCCCCAGTCTGGGTGGCACCAGCCAGAGAGAACCAAGGAATGGAAAGAAAAGAAACAGGAGGGATGAGAGCAGTTGGGAGACAGTAACTTTCTCCAAGCCAGGTTTCAGCAATACGTGAACCATGAACTTCCTGATGTTCAACCTGGTTTTAGAAAAGGCAGAGGAACCAGAGATCAAATTGCCAACATCCACTGGATCATGGA